>JACDOX010000002.1:17047180-17308159 GCA_014549065.1 Cardinalis cardinalis
TCCTTTCCTTTCCTTTCCTTTCCTTTCCTTTCCTTTCCTTTCCTTTCCTTTCCTTTCCTTTCCTTTCCTTTCCTTTCCTTTCCTTTCCTTTCCTTTCTCTTTCACCTCACTCCATCTCTCTTCCACTTCATCTTGCTCTCCCTCTCACTCTATCTTTTTACATATGTTGAGAAGAAACTTCCTGAAAGGTTTCCTGACACTCCATCAAAAAATCACAGGGGGAATCCACTGGTCTTCTTTTCCCTGTTTCACTGTGCCCTGATATTTATCTCCTATCAGACTGTTGTACTGTACCATGGAGACCACAGTTAACTTTGGCAGACTGATATCAGTGACTCAGCCTGCCCTGGCTCCAAATCAGACTAGAAACAGGAATTTCAGGCCCCTAAATTAGAAATGATAAAATGATGAAAATGAAGAAAGGAAAAGGGTTAAAAATATTTATTTTGGGTAGGAGTCAGAAAAGCCTCTGACCTTGACCTCTTTGCTTACTGGAGAAGACACTGTACTCAACCCAATTATGAGATACAGCTGAAATGCAATGTAAAAGTGATTCCAAATATCTGTTGCCAGGAAGCAGATGACACACTAAATTGCTCAGTAGATTGAGTACTTAATTCAGTGATTTCCTGCTGCAAGAGTTGCCAGTGTACAGCCATTTTGTCTTTTTTGGCAAGGCAGCTGCTTTTGGATGGCTGTCTCCAGTAGTCTTTCCTAGGCTTCCTGTTGTAGGAAGGCCTGTTTCCTGCCACGAGATTCCTGATTAGGCTCTGCACTATTTTTGTCTGCAAAATGCCTGTGTAGCAGGTTGCTTCTCTGCATTTGATACTGATTTGTGGGAAGTGAAGCCAGATCACAGTCTGGCCACAATAGAGCATCCAAATCCTTTGAGAAATCTAAAAAAAAAAAATGCTGTCTCTCAACTGAAAAGAACTGATGCTTAATGTAGCATTCAGAGGTACAATGGAAATCCAATTATTTGTTTTTGTAGTGAAGTTTAACTCTGTTTGTTTCTTTTGCTACTGGAAACCAGGGCCTATCAGCTTCACATTGTCTTTTGCAAAGCATCTCCCAAGGTTAGTTTTCCTCCTCTAATGTTCAGAGGCTCTCCTGGTCCAGGTTCTCTGTACCTCTGTAGGGATAAAGATGTTTTCCATCTCCTGCTCAGTATATTGTAGGCTTAAATTTTTGTTTCTGCTGCTGGGGGGTACGGGGAAGAATAAAGTCCTGACATAACTGGGAAGATTTTGTAGCTATATGATTAACTTCTTTTGATATGGGAGTGTGTGCTCAGTGTCAGGTATTAAAAAGGAGTAAAAAACCTTTTTTCCTCTCCTTAAGACACAATACTGAGGTCTGAACAATCTATGAGATACTATTGCTCGAGCGTCCGAGATATTTCTGCTACACAGTTACAAATGGCAAGAAATAAAAAAAGGGTTTGGCCTGACTGCTGCTGGTAACATGGACATAGGGGAATTGTAAAAACAAAAATAACTTACTTAGAAACTTACTTTCATTCACACATTTTGTTAATATACTTTAGTCCTCCCATGTTGGAAAGTTTAGTACATGGCTGGCCACAGGTACTCAATTGCTGCAGCTGACTGCAGGATAAGGGTCCTTGATATCAAAGGCAGAGAGAAAACAATTCAAGAGGGCTTTTTGTTTCTCTTTTGAATTGCTCTTCAGTCCAGATCCTTCTCTATGCAGTCATGCATGCCTGCTGCTTGCTCTTAACCTCATGTTTTCCATATTTTGATGTGAGGACATAGATGCTGACTTCATGACACTGGAGTTCATGTTGACTTGGCTTTCCAATGTAGGAGAGGAAGGTACTCTTTGCCCTCAGTTGCAGCACAGCGCATTCTTTCTCTAGGTTTCTTCCTTCTTCCAAACATTCACTTTTGGTTTTTGTTTGTTTTCATAGAATCATAGAATTGTTAAGGTTGGAAAAGACCTTCAAGGCCACAGGGTCCAGCCTTTGACAAAACACCATCATGCCAAATAAAGCGTGGCAATGGTGCCATGTCCACCCATTTCTTGAACACTGCCAGGGGTGGTGACTCCACCACCTCTCTGGACAGCTTGTTCCAATGCTTAACCACCCCTTCAGTGAAAAAGTTCTTCCTGATGTCCAGTCTGAAACTGTCCTGGAAGAGCTTAAAGCAATTTCCTCATTTTGTCACTGGCTGCCTGGTAGAAGAGGCCCACCCAACCTGGGTACTGCCTCCTTTCAGGCAGTGGTTATTATTGTAGAGATTATTCAGATCACTCAGAGCCTTCTTTTTTTTCCAGGTTAAACACTCCCCAGCTCCCTCAGCTGCTGAGGGATGTATTCTCTTGACCCTTCACCAGCTCCATTGCCCTTCTCCAGCATCCCAGTGTCCTTCTTGTTGTGAGGGGCCCAGCTGGGCTCAGGATTTGAGGCGTGGAGTACAAGGGGGCAATCCCTGCCCCGGCGCTGCTGGCAGTGCTATTGCTGATCCAGGCCAGGGTGACATTGGCCACCTGGGCACACGCTGGCTCATGTTCAGCTGCTGTTGACCAGCACTCCCAGGTCCTTTTTCAAGGGGCAGCTTTCCAGCCACTCTTCCCACAGCATGTAGTGCTGCACTGGGTTGTTGTGATCCAAGTGCAGGACCTGGCACTAGGCCTTGGCCCGTGGATCCAGCCTGTCCAGGTCCCTCTGTGCAGCCTTCCTGCCCTCCAGCAGATCTTAGTGAAGAACTTAGTGTTGTCTTCTAACTTACTGAGGGTGCCCTCAATTCCCTTGCCCAAATCATTGATTAAGATATTGAACAGTCCTGTCCCCAATATTTATTGCTCATTATTATTTTTCTTCATCCCCTTTATTGAGAATTCTAGCCTCTTTTTGCTTTGCCATACTTCATCTCCCTTAACTTTCCAGCTCAGATGATGAAAAAATACAATTCTTTTCTGGGCACAAACCTACACAAAAGATTTTTAAATATTCTTCAAAAAAATGTGAGGAAATTAACCTTAACAGTCCTTATCTAATATTTTAATAAATGAGAGGCTTAAGCAGAGAACAGGAAATTTGAAGTTAATTTAAGACTTTTCTAGACTGTTGTGGCTGTGTGAAATTGGTGCTGTTCTCTGGGCCTGGTGGAACCCTGCCTTAATTTTAGCTTTCCTGACACCTTTATAATGTTATCTGCAGCATTGTCTTAGACAGTTTTGTTGTTTAAATATAAATATTGGCTCTTGCACACCTTTGTTACTCCAACCTATTTTTGTCAAGAAAGGATTAGGTTGTGTTTCAGCAGGGTTAGTGTAGTCATAGCCCGAGAGTCCCTGTGGTTCTGTCAGAAGCACACAGACACACACAGAGCACGCACACTCAGTGATTTGTACTGACTGCTGGGCTGCAGCCTTGTGGCTTTTCTCCACAAGTCCAAGCCTGCTTCTGCTCCTGCCTTTGCAGCTGTCTGAGGGCAGCATGACCTGGACTGCTAACAGCGGGTGTTCTCAGCTCGTCTATGACAGTCTTTTAGAGAAAAGATGTTGTCTTTGTAATGTCAATGAAATCCTTATGCATTAGAGATTTGAGTGTATATTCTTCTAGGATAAGGGTCCTTGAAAAAAGAGCTAAAAAAATATATGCAGTAAATGACTGCAGGGAGTTAAAAGGTAAGCAGCAACCTTCTTTGCAGTATGTTGTAGCTATGAGCCCAATGTACTACATATGAAGAATACAATAAGGCCTCTGCATTTATTCTGATATTTGGAAGAGCAAACCCCAGAAGGGGTTCTAAGCTGTAAACTCTCAGATCAGCTGCAGAAGTCACTGCGCTTCCAATCTGATAAAATAGAAACAAGTTTTCTACTTTTTTCTGCTCTGATGTTTTGAAGTTCTGTTTTAATGCCAACATTACTGAGGCAAAGGAGGTTGAGCATAAAGCATCCTTTTTGCTACGTTGCTAGTTTCTTGGACAGTCAGTGTTTGTTACTGACTGGTCACCAGATTCCCACCTGCCTTCTCGTTGTATTACCTCCTTCCTGAATCATATTCCCTTGCCAGCTGCACTTTGTTGGTTGGTCAGAAATCCTGTAAAGTCTTTGTCCCTTCCCCCTCATTGACTCCAAATGGACAGTGCTCCATAGGCTTGGGAAATATGGGCATTGCTGTTGGGGGAGAGCAACTGTCAGGGAATTTAGGGCACGTGCTTTTTTGAGCTACCAATGTGCTGTTAGCAGGCATACATCAGGGTATCTGTTATCCCAGCAAGAGCTGCACGTTGTCCAGTTGACCCATCCTATACTGTATGAAGAAGGCCTGGATAAGATTACTGGCAGTAGCACAGACATTTCTCTTTTAAACTGAACAACTGTCATGGAGCTCAGAGGACTTCAGCAAAATCATTGATATATAAAACCACAATGAGAAAAAAACCAGGAGAAACTAAACCAACAAAGATTGAAGGGCCATGAATACTTATCTGGCTTGGGAAAAGTGTATTATGAAGAAGGCAATTATTCTTACTTGCTAGAGAGGAAGAAGGTAACAGGGTAAAATTGCTGAAATGACTTACTGAAATTGTGAGAGGAAAAATACAGCCTCCTGAGTCAGCTGAGTGCTCTTGCTTGGGAGTACAGTCCTATACTAAGCAGCAATCAATATTTTCTGTTTGCTACCTTCGTATGCCTGTCTAATCTCTGCTGCTATCTTAGGTTTGGCTTCCATCTCCTCTCCTATCCATCTCTATTAACGTCACCAGCATCCACCTGCAGCTATGTCAATGTTAGCTCTAGCAGCAGTGTGCTCGTTAGAGTAAACTACAAACTACCTGCTACACTGCCAAGGCTGGCTCTGCAGAAAATGTTAATCAGAAACACTTCAGGAATCATGGATTTGATCCCCTAGTTCAGGAAAATAGATCAGTGGCTGCCTCCTAAGTGACCCATGACAAGACAGTTTGATAAGTGTCCTCTCTTCACCTAAATTTTGACCTTTCATCTGAAGATAGAATTATACAGTTAAGCGAGGTCAGTGTGACAGTGCAATGACAGAGGTTTCCACTTTATTTTTTAAATGCAAGGCTCAAAGTTTCTGCCTTTTTCTCCACATGCCCTTTAGGACCACCAGTCTTGGAATCTCCTGCAGGTTTTTTTTCTCCCTCCCGTTGCTTTCCTCCCTCCGTACCCTGTGTTGCCTGACAACTCAGAGCTACTCTGTCCCTTAACTTATTATTTTGCCACAGCCCAGTCCTGACCTCTTGAAGAAGAGAACATGATATTTGTGCCCTGGTTTTGGTGTTGGTCACTGCTACAGCCAAAGTAGGTCTCAGTTTGGGTGTGGGCTGATAGCACTGTGGCTACTTGGAATTAATTGTCCTGGTAGAATCTCATGCCATAGATATGAAATAGTTGATTCTGCTTTCACTTAGGAGACATGCTGTGCACAGCTGTGGTTGGCAAAGAACTTGCACACATGCTGGTGTTTTGGAGTAGCAAACAGGCAAAGGAATTGCAGCTGGTGCTTTGATTGACAAGGCTAAAAGGTAGGTGTTTCTGTTTTCAATAACAAAATCCTGTGCAATGCAAAGACAGATAAACTAATTTTCTGTGCTTCTGAGCAGAAATGACAACTGTATCTTTTCTGCTTCAGAGAAAATATTTTCTGTGGATCTCCAGATTCGCAGTTATATCCGAATTATGAGACTTCTACTATTTAACAGTGGCTTCTGGACTTGAATTTTATAACCTCTGTGCTGGAACAAAACAAGTTTAAAAATTCCAGTATTTGTAACAAAATTAATAAAAACTATAATTCCATCTGTGAAAAAAAAACCAAAAACCCAAAAGCACCCAAACCAAACAACCTTTATTTTAAAGAATAAATGCAAAACAAGAACAAATCTTTTGATTAAAAAAAATGCAAACCATGTTGTGTTAATCAGTATTTTCTGCTTGCTGCCTTTGCAGACTTGCTACCTGCCAATATCTCAAGATTTGCTTACATACACACTCTTATTCTTTCTCATTAACGTCACTAATGTCTACTTGAATTCCTTGCAAGCAGAAAGACAAAGTCAGTGTGCACTGAGTGCAAAGAGTACTTGTCACCATGGCTAAGTGTTAACGTAAATCAAGAGAGTTAATATGTAAGCTTATCTGTTGGCTTCAAATGTGAATGAAGTCCTAGCTGGAAATACTGCTGCAGATCAACTTGCCCAATTCTTGCATATTGCCAAAACACAGAGGAAGCAAAGAATTTTCCCACTTCATGTTATTTCTTTTTTTTTTTTTTCTCAATGAAAGGTCATATACAACCCACATTGCTTTCTCTCCTCCTAGCCTTCAGAGACTGAGGAGCTCTGACAGTCACAGCAGAACAGGAAAGTTAAAGAGGAATCGGAAAATCTAAAGAGGAATCTTTTCCTGGGTTTTAATGGGCTGCCAAAGGACAGCAGATAAACCTGGATTATCTGCATGCATACTGGTAAATGGTGCGAGAGAGTTTATTCTTCTGTGCAGCCCACTGGGCTTTGAAAGTAGGAACATTAGTTCTGAGAACTGACTTTAAGGGAATTGTATCACCTTTGATCACAGTGTGATGTGTTTCCTACTGACCTCAATGTATGACTTTAGAGACTAAAGGTAAATGTTGGTATGTATTTTACATAATTATAAAGGTGTGAGAACCTCAATTTCACTTTTTCCTCAAGAAAAAGCATTTTTTACAGCAGAAATCACAGGTCCTTTAAATGTAGGTTTCTGTTCTGGGTGCCATAATTCATAGTTAGGAACCCCCATTATTGATGAACCAGGGGAAGCACCCAGTGCTGGGAGGCAGGGGAGAGAGGAAACAATGCAGGCAGCACTGAAGCAGGGCAGTGAATGCTGAAGGAGCAGCTGCAGTGCCTACAAAGCATTTTATTGTTAATCTAGACCACAACAAAGACCTGGGTACACAGGGCAGGCTAGGAACCCAGCGATACTCTTCAGCTCTGGCTTAAACAGGTAGGAAATGGGTTTGGGAAAGCTCATCTTCAGGTGGGAGAGATGTCAGCAGATCCAGGGCTGCTGACATCAAGCTGTCTGCCAGGGCTGATGGTCAGCAGACAGCTAGGAGAGGAGATTGCTCCAGTAGCTCTGGAGAGGACGCCGAGACCTCTAGGGCTGCCTGCAGCTGAGGGAGCTGAACATGAACAAAACCTCAGTGTCTCACACAGACTGTGGTATGGGAAAGATCCAGCAGGACAGGACCAGACCTAGGAAATGCAAGATCTTGCTGCCCAGTTCTCTGGTTAGTTGCGACATAAATAATAGTTGGTGTAGGCATGATTAAAAAGTGGCATTTTAAAAAGGAATCCTGATGTGTAGATCAGAAAATTACATACAAGTATTTTTGTTTTATACATACTTTTTCTCCCATGGTACTTGTTTATCACAAGTAGATAACTCATCACAGGCTTGCTGGTTGACACTGATGTGTGTTTAATCAAGTCAAAGCGTAATTTCAATGCATTCTAAACAGTTTCTTTTTCTCTCTTTCCTCCTGGCCCTGTAAAAAGATGCACAAAGTTTATGAACCAACATAAGGAAAAGTGCAGGAAGATGTTAGGTCCACTGTGAGCTAATGTTGAATGGTAGCTGACTTTTTAAGAAATCAGGAGGGATATTCACATAATTGATAATCTCCAGCTTTTCCTAGACCTGTGAAAAAAAGGATAGGAGCCCAGGATAACTTTTTTCCTCTTAAGATGTAAATAAAAATAATGGTCTTAGCAATAAGGAAAGTAAGTCTCCAGTGAGTAAATCTCAACAATGATGTTGTTCTGTTTGTAGCATTAACTTTTGTCCTTCAGAGTTGTGCAACCAGTGCTGAGACTCTGGCATTTGGATCTTGCATTGAAGCACTCATTCTCTTTTGCAAAACTTAGCTCACATTTAAAAGTGAATTAATTTTGTTCTAGTACTGCAATAAATCATCTTTCCCCAAATGTCAATAAGCCAATGCTTTTTAATGAGCAAAAAGAAATATTTATGACAGATCAGACAAAGAAAATGCTTAAAGATTAGAAAGTGAAACAGCTGATTTAAGAATTTATAGTGACATACTTTTTGTATTTTTCTTGTTGTATCATGAATAATTGCTTATCCCCAAAGTTGGACATTTATCTGGGGCCTTAGAGAAAAATACAGACCATTCAAAGGTTCCTTGGGAGCTCTCCCAGGCCAGATGGGAGAGGCGTCTTCCCAACTCCCTTACACATAGGGTAAAATAAAATACTCTGATCCATGGCTGAGTATACATGGACTTTAAACATTGTTTTAAAGCAGTGTGTGATTTGATACCACTAGCTGGACTGCACTCTGGAACAGAGTAGGAGTGTGACACCTCTCTTTCTCATCTCAAAGGGGACACTGAATTCCTCAAAAGCAAAGATGATGCTGCTTCTTCACAACTGAAATGCCAGATACCAGTTTAACAGGATAGTAAACCAGTAGAGTCAAAGGCTTACCAGGACAAAATCTGGGCCGTTCATGAAATGCAGATAAAGCCAGTGCCACACAATTCTGTTTCTTAGAGATAGGCATTGCCACAAGGTATATTCAGGTGAGCTTTTTATTGCCTGTAACTCTGCCTTGGGTTATGCCACCCAAGCTGACAGGGAACTTGAGCTGGTTTTTTTTTCAAAGGACATCTCCAATTATTAATTACATATTTTGCAAGCCATACATTATCTTTCAAACTCATATGACTTGTGCTCTGCATGCAAATCTTGGAACTTACTCTACCTATGACATACTTCTCCATCTTTGATCTGTCCAGGTTGCAACTCTCTACTCCCACAAAAAATTGGGTTGGCAGGAGGAAATGAGCATTTCTATCTTTTGGTCAGGGAGGTGTTTCTGAGAAATATGGGTGTAATGCACTAGGAGAGTGGTTGGTTTGGCTTTTATTTCTCTGTCCATGCAGCAGGATTGAGTCAATGTTGTGTTCCTTAAGCAGGGTAGTGTTCCACAATGTAGTGTAGACTTTGGGTATGGAATATTGAAAAGAGACAAACATAGGCAGGGAAGTTACTTCTGGTGACATATGGGTTAGACTGACGCACACACATTGAATTTTACATATATGTGTATTTACATCTAGGCTGATCACATGAAACATAACAGAACATATTACACAACACCATAGGTATTATGTCACTCCAAAATTTAGCCAAAAGCAAGCAAAACCTTCTGTACATCTCCTGAAATCTTAAAAGAACATTTTTTTGTTCTAATCAAGCTACTAATTTTGTGCTTTAAAAGCTGCTACAGTATTGTTTTTGAGATAAATGTTCCAGCTGCTACTTTGTTTCAATGGAATCAATATGAGACAATGACAAGCATTGTGCTGGTTTTGTTGTCTCAGGACTGAGTTGACCACTCTCATCACAAAGGTCAGTCTGGATTTCTTCTGTTGCTTGCAGCATTCCTTTTGCTATTTATACAGGTATCAAAAATGAAAGAAGAGCGACAAAGTATTAATTGCTTTCTGCACAGTTGGTAAGAACAAACAGCAAAAAGATCTTTCCCAGACATCCTGCTAGGTAATTGGCCACCCACAACTGCAGTCCTGTTTAAGGTCTTCCCTCCTACCCCTGTTGAATCAAAGAAATAGGACAGCAGGATGTATATTTCTGGTTACAATCAACACAGTATCATCTCTGCTGCCAGTGAGAGGTAGAAACACATGGAAAACAACTTCTGCTCAGGCAGTAGGCTCAGGCTGCAGTGCATGGGGCAAATTGGAAGAAATATGTCTGTCTAGGACCTAGTGCCCCTCCACTTGATGGGAACAGCTTGAGAACTTCATCTTCATTGAGACTGCCTGCCTCGTTGCACTCAGCACACCACCATTAAATAAGGAGAGAAGCAGACCTATTTATTAGTACAGGAGGCCAAGGATTCAAAATCCATCTGGGCATTAACAGCTATGCAAGTGGCTGACTGAATGACCCATCTGTGAAAAGTAGATGTTTCTGCTTTTAGCTGCTCCTTATTCTCCACTAAATGAAGTCTGAGGCATCTTTGTCACTTCATTTATTACAGTTAGTCACCATAGTGACCAATAAAGTTCAGACTGAATTCCATGGAACTGGTAAAACTTAAACGAAAAAAAGAAACAAAGAAAACAAAGAAATCCTTTGGATTCCAGATGCTTTACAGTTTCTGTGTGTTTGTAAAAGCAAAATAATCCCTTGACACTGAAAATAGTAGTTAAGGCCTTTATTTTAGTTTTGACCCAATCTGGAACATACTGTGATCATTCTGGGGTTATCCACTTATTTTTTGTTTGTAATGAGTGTCCAGCAGTCCTACTTAAGTACAATAAACAATGGTAGTAGGTGCATTAAAAACCCGGGCATAGTTTCTGTCACAGGCCTTTTACAGCCTGAATTATAAAAAGAGGAGCAGACATGGAAGTACAGTTGAAGAAACAAGTAGACACAGCAACTCTCTATCTCTTGACAAATTCCTTTTATAGGCTATGTAGATTGCAAGAAAGGGTTTTCAGGAAAATCCTGAAGAGGAAAGATTTGCACAAGTTTGTAGGGTGACTTCTAAGATGTGGTAACAAGTTTGGAAATATAACTCCTAAGTGTCATAACCTACTAGATACAGTTTTTGAAAGGAAGAGTCATCAAGTGAGTAACTAATGGGACATGGTCCTCAAGATGACTGTGTCACACAAGCACTGAGGTGGGAAGTGTCCTCTTGAGGTCATCTACTCTAAAACCCTGTTCAAGCAGAGTCAGTGGGAGAAGTTTGTTCGGAGTGATGTCCAGGTGGATTTTGACCATCTCCAGGAATGCAGCCTCCACAACCTCTCCAGGCAACCAGTTCCAGACACAGAATAAGAAAGTTTCTTCTAATGTTTGAATGATTTTTTTTGTATTTCATTAGGTTTCCATTGCCTCTTTTGACTTGATAGTGCTGAGAAGAGTCTGAGACGAGGTGTGAAATGCTACAAATATAAAATAACCTGTCTCTATTTCTGTGTTAGAGGAAAATGGTGAAAAGTCTCTCAGATGAACACAGGTCATAGGACAGCAAGCTGCATTAATAGAAATGAATGGAACAAGAAATACCTGTCCATGGCAGGATTCTAAGGTGGGATGTGAGAACTACTGAGATGTGAGAACTCAGAAAAGGACATTGGCTATGCGAATAGACTGAAAGACTATCCCTTAGGAAGCAGTCTGGACCACATGGCAGAAAGGCATATTAGCTTTTGATCAACCTGATATAAATCAAGTTGTGAATGAACTTGCCTATTCTTCTGCTATGAAATCCACTATATAAATTGAACACGGATGTTTGGATCCAGCTCCATGATCTGACATGGCAGAGCTGCAGGATCTCTGACATGCAGCATTGTCTTCTATTCACTGACTGCTCACTCTCCAAGTCACTTTGGCTTGCTCTTTCCAGCTTGCCAGTGAATTGTTGCACTGCCTCCTGCATCAAAAACAGCCTGTGAGCATACTGTAGGAAGCCAGATGCCTTGAGGTTACTTCCTTCCTATCCTGGGATATGTGTCAGCTTCACATGGTATACTTTAACGTCTTGAACACCTGGGACTATTAAAATCTGAGATAAATTTAAGATTAAATTAGCATCAAGGCTATTCATATATATTCATATTCATGTATATGTATGTGCATGTCTGAGTATTTGTAAATATATGCATACATGTTGATGAGTGTAACAAAGTATTACATATTAAAATAACTTTTACATATTGAAATAGATTTTTAAGATATACTTATCTTGGTATTGATGAAACTCATTAGGCTCTTTTGACATAATTTCTTTATTATCCTCACTCCCAAGTTGCTTTTAAATGCAACCTATTTTCTCTCTATACTGCTATTTAGCTGATTTATTATAACTCATCTTCTTTTCCCTGGAAGTTGCTGATCTAGGGCTAAACCACTAAAAAAGGTGAAGGTAAGAATGTCTCCCCAACACCGGACTTCATTCATTTGCTTTAAGTGATATTTTCATTATAGACAAACTTCTATGTTTGTATTAACTAGGGAAGGGAAAGGAAGGGAAGGGAAGGGAAGGGAAGGGAAGGGAAGGNGGAAGGGAAGGGAAGGGAAGGGAAGGGAAGGGAAGGGAAGGGAAGGGAAGGGAAGGGAAGGGAAGGGAAGGGAAGGGAAGGGAAGGGAAGGTGTACTGAAGAGGGCCCTGAATTAGACCATCTATGTGGATGAGACAGGTTTTTTCCTCTAGTTTCCATGGGCAGAATCGCTGTTACATTTTCAAACTCTTTGTTAGTTGCTGAGCAGTTGGTGTGCAGACTCAGATGAAATCGCACAGCCCTGTCTGATGAGCTGCTCTGCTCAATCTGATCTGCTCAGTGCCCACCTGACCTCTGGCAGGTTATCAAGGTGCTCTTCACTTAACCAGAATCTGAAGAGAAATGTACCTAGGGCTGCAAATCCTCATAAGCAGTACTTCCAGCAGGAGTTTAAACATCACCAGAGGAGCTGTGAAAGCAAGCGAACAAACAGAAAAAAGCACCTCAAATTCAGCATATGTCTGTCAGAGCAGAAAAAAATGTTGGCTCCACAAATCTCTAGTATAGTAGGTATGTAAGCTGAGTTATACTGCATTGAGTGAGGGTTTTTTTCCTATTGCCATTTAATGAAACTCTGTTTTGACTGTTGTGAAAAGCAGTTAAGTGCAGTAGCCTCTTTTTATTCTTTCCAATAAAAATATCACTTTTTATATTGTTCCCTGTACCCACAGAAAATCTTAGTACACAGGAAATATAGTGGCACAGACAGCCTCTGTATTTCATTTAAAAAAAAGGAAAATGATTTTTTTTTTATGGTCCTCCACATGCTTTCCCCAAAGATGATGGAATTATGTATATTCATGAAGGGCAGGAAAAATGACTATTTATTATTGAAAGAAAAGTGAGGGTTTTTTCTGCTAAGGAAAAAAATATCAATCTATTTTTGTTTTTATTCTTCAGTCTTTAAAGAAAAAAAATAGCTAAGCTGATTTAAATTAAATTTTACAAAGCATATGCTCCTGGGCAGAAATCTTATAAATCCACTTTCAGCCCAAAGCACATTTCTATGGTTGAGTTATAATAAACCACACAGAAGAGGGATTCCACTTGAATTGCTTACAGAATATAGTAGCACGAAAGGTATTATTGTTATAAAGCTTCACAGTAATGTTTGAATTTAGTTGACAGAACCAGCAGGGCCGTTTTTCTAGTTTGACCTCTCATCATAAGAACCCACTAGAATCTCAGACTACAGAGAATAAAACACAGCCAAAAATTCAAAGCAGAAAAATGATTAAAATAATAAAGTGGAGGCTAGATTGTCCCAGTGCTATAAAACATCTGATGCATGAAAGCTGCTATTCTGAGTGTTTTGGCACTGGAAAATAATGAAAAAAAAAAGCATTTGTGAAGTAAGTTCCCATTCATCAACATTTAAAAGCCAAGGTGATCTGCAATGGGCATGGCTTTATAACAGACTTAATTTATCAGATACATGTTAGCTTACAGTGAAGCTCAGTTTGCAAAATCAGGTAATCTGGCTAGTGGTTATACAACATAATGTTGCATGGCAATGTACACATATAGGTGACAAGGAGGGTTTGAAAAAAAAACAAATAGGAGAGAAGGCTGGGCATTATCTGATGGTTATGCAAAGCACAGATTAAAGGACTAATTTTAACTGTTCGCTATCAGAATGAAATGTTTACATAAAAATTTCCCCATAAAAGAGCCTCTGTACCCTTGGGGTATGTTGTCAGGTTCTTTAATGACCTAACTGCTCTTGTATCAAATTCAAGGTATGGTCTTTATTTCACGTAAGATAAATATGAAGGCTACTAAAATTGGAAGATTTTTTCTGTGTTATCAAATGGAAGCATCTTAGCCTGGCTCTTGGGAGGGGGTGAGGGTCACACAGGAAAGGGTGTCAGAGGGAAAATGTAGACCATGTGGCTGCATCCAATAATCCCCTATGCTTGCTATTCTCCAAATTAGAAACAGCGCAACTGGTACAGCACCAAGTATCAACAGCAGCAGCTTGAACATAAAAGGCTTGTTTTGCATCTCAAATACAGCAAATCTCTGCTTTGGTCTCAGCAGTAAAGACAAGACAGTGATTACTTTTCTTCTATAATCATTGCTACATGCAAAGCAAAGCACTGAATTTGGGTGGAATTTACCCTGAGCAGTGCCTCATACCTGCCAGAAGATAAAGCCATTGTAATGGCAGTTAATTTTAGTAAAGGAAATATGCTTGGGGTAGCTCACACACAGGGTTGGAAATGAAAGACAAGAAAGAAGGGGATGCTGAGGTGCATGGAGAAGTGTTCTTTTGTGGACACAATGGCAGCTTTTACTAGAAAGCCAGGTTCTGACTCACTGATGTGATATGAAATAGAAAAGAGACAGCAAGTCTGAAGGTGGAAAGAGAATGATAATTTGATCACAAGGAAAGGAAGAAGTGTTTCCTTGCTTCATGTCTGAAGAACCTTTCAAACTGCCAAGAAAATGAAGAAGGCACAAGAGATGGGCAAATAAATGTCAGGAGAGATATACCAATGTCATGTCCTTAACTGAGAACCAAAAGGGATCATGGGATCAAAGTGTTCCCAAACCAAAAATGCATGAAGTGATAAAGGAAGGGGCTGTCAGTCATGCATGCCTCTGTCATAAACTCTTTGAACAACTTCTTTCTGTTCTTTGAAATAATTCTGAAGTATCATGCCGTAGCAAGGGTAAAATAACACAGTGTTTATTCAGGAAGTCTGCTTGACTATAACCCTTCTGCTAATAAGTCAATGAACATGCACAATGAATAATTGTGAAAGAAGAGGATGGTTTCTCCCTGCAGGATGAAATACTTATCCTTCATTAGGGGAAGAGCTAGCCAGTTCTGATATGCTGGCTACTGAGCCAGAGAAAACTGATGGTGAAGACTTTAACTACTCTACTCATGGGTGACAATTTAAAACCTACTCCAACCAGCATGATATCTCAGTCCTTGTTATCAGCACTTTTTATAAAATCATAAAATCAAATAATGTTTTGGGTTGAAAGGGGCTTTCCTTAAAGGTCATCTAGTTCCAGACTCCTTGCTATGGGCAGGGACACCTTCCACTAGACTAGGTTGCTCAAAGTGCCATCCAGCCTGGCCATGGAATCTTCTAGGAATGGGGCATCCACAACTTCTCTATGAAACCTGTTCCAGTGCTTCACCAAGAAAAAGTCTGTTCTCCTGAAGGCCACGTTGAGGAACTTGCTGTGCAACCTCCTTGCCATCCTAAGGATTTTGGACCTCACCAATTCATCGTCACCGCAGCATTGGCTGTACTTGAAGTTCACATCGCCCACCAGCCTCTTCCTGTTGGTGAATACAAGATCCAGCATATCATCTCTCCTTGCTGGTTCTTCTGCCACTTGGAAAAGGAAGTTATAATCAATGCAAGAAGTCCTGGACTGCTTATGCCCTGTTGTGTTGTCCCTCCAACAGATTTTGGGGTGGTTGAAGTCCCCCATGAGCACCAGAGCTTGCGAACATAAGGCTGCTAATGTCTGTCCCTAGAGGCCTGCTCTCACGTGGTCTTCCTGGTAATGTGACCTACAGCAGACCCCTACACGTCACCTGTCCCTGCCCTCCCTTTAATCCTGACCCATGAACTCTCAGTCAGATCCTCATCCCTCCCCAGCTGGAGAGCTCCATTCTCTCCAGGTGGCCACTGACATAGAAGACAATCCTGCCTCCTCACCTTCCCTGCCTATTGTTTCTAAAGAGCCTGTATCCCTTCCAGCAGTCCAGTCAGAGGAGTTGTCCCACTACATCTCTGTGGTGCCAGTAAGTCTCAGCCCTGCAGGCATGCACATGTCTTTAATTCTTCCTCCTATGATTATTTTACGCTCCATGCTGCTTGCCTTTGCATAGAGGTGCTTAAATTTGGCCATCAATGAAGCTGACTCACTGGCCAGAGTAGCTGGGATTCGTCTGTGCTGCTCTTCAGGTGCCGACCTATTTGGCTCTTTTTAGGGAATTCTTGGTACTTTGGAGTCGTAATTCATATGGAAGGATTTCAGGTCCTTACCAATTTATTTAAATTTCTTTGTTTAATTTATATTTTTTCCAGCTCTCGGACAAAGAGAAGCCAAAGTATGTCTACAGAGTAATGCTTTTTTTTTTTTTAGCTAACTAGGTTTCTCTGAATGTGAATTTGACCACCTTAAAGGTATTGTTGGCTGTGTCAGGTACAAGAATAAAGCCAGGGTCTTGCCTTAAGTTAATAAAATATGCAGCTACAATGTGAAAACTAAGTTATTCAAGTTATCCAGGCATCCTCAACATGCATGATTATCCTCAGAATCATCAACAGACTTTTTTGATAATTTCTAATACTTCTAATTCTAGTTAGGGATTGCTAGAAAAATACTACATAGGTAAAAAGATTCATTTTTGGTATGGACAGATATGGATGAGATTTTTAAACTCTTCTGGGCTTTCAACATGTTTCTTTTATTCACTACATGTATTAAAATTAAAATTTGAATTTGTTCTTCCTGCCTTCCTGATTTCTTCAGATAGATACCAAATGAATTGGTAAACTCTGGGGAAAATCATACCCCTGTGCATCACATACCTTTAAGCTTTCTTAGAGCCTTTAAGCTCTAAGAAGCTTTCCTATGTTTTGGAATGAATGTGGTGGCTGAGATGAAGCATGTGTACAAGAACAAGAAGGTTCCAGTCACAGTCCAGCTTGTGTTTTCAGCTCTTTCAAAGCTGCTCCCTTGCTGTCCCAGGAGCAGGACAGAGAGGCAGCACAGCAGGAGATCAGGTTTCTGAGTTGTGGATGTGAGTTGGCAGGTGAAAAGCAATCAGCTGTGCACTCACTCCTGCTCTTTGCTGGGACTCTGTGGTCAGAGCTGGTTCAGGGAGTACTGCAGGCTGGCAGAAAGCATCAGCTGAATCCAGGAATCCCTGCAAAACCTGGAGAGTGGGTTTCCCAGACTCCTTGGCACGGCAGCTTTTTTGTATGTGCTATACAAGCAAAACTGCAAAACTCTTCTGAATGATCCTAGGGTTCATCCTCTGACTCTAGGGGAAGCCTCTGTAATCAATCTGTGCATTCCTAAAGGTATTTCCAATGCTTTCAAGAAGTACTGGGATAATCTTCTGTGCTTAAAGGCAGAGATTCAGTGAATGGTTGTCTGAAAAACAAGACTTTTAAACACCTGAACTACTACTGCAGATAACCAAAACATACTTACAGCCATTTTCTTCATTATATGAATATTTGAATACTTTGCAGAAGGAAATGATTGAGACTATGCCCTGATCCGAGGGCATTTTAATCCAATGAAAAGCTTTAAAAAATCTACAGACTGCTTCAGTTTTCTTGAATAGAAGTAAAGAAGACCATTATAGTCTCAGGGAGACAAAAAGAGGCACCTGCTTGCTTCATTGATGGTTGTTGGGGTTTTTAACATTATTCACTAATTAAAATGAAAAAGCCTTCTGTCTTTCCAGATGTTTCATGTTTTGCATTGTATGCGTTTAGAAATGGGAACTCCTTGCACCCACTGACCAACAGGATGCCTGGGAGTCTTCAAAGCAGAACACTCAAAAAAGCTGAGCTGACCCATATCCAGTCTGCTCTACAAGTGTGATTTAGATTGAAAATATTTCCACCATTCCCAGCACTAGAAACTATGCAGCATGTATACACAGTCACTGAACCTAATCTTTGCTGTGTCTCAGTCTCTTCTCTCTGTACATCTCTTTTTGTCTCAGGGAAACATATTCATTGACATATGGTTTAGTGGGCACAATGGAATTTGGTTGAAGGTCAGATTTGATGATATTGGAGGTCTTTCCCACTTTAATGATTCTATGATTCTATGGAACAAGGAAGGCCTCTCCTCAACTGTCATTTAATTTCCATAATTTGCAAAGCACTGCAAATTCATGTTACAGCAAATTATTTTCTAAGCTTCTTTTTCACCACTGGCAAGCCTAAGTGAAATTTTGATAGCAAGGCAATGCTATACCTTGTGCAGGTGTTGGTGATGCAATGTGGAGAATCAATACTGGCCACAAAAACCAGCTGAGTTTAATTTTTCAGCTTGAAATCCTGATGAATAATGAGTCTTTTCATTGGCAGCAGCAGGCTCAGTGTCCTCTGCAGCTCACATCATGGCCTTGCTCCTCTCCCTCACTGCCTGGCCGCAGGAGTAGGAGAATCAGTAACACTAATCTTTGAATCTCTGTTAATTAGTAACCAGTTTTGTGTCACAGGACTCAAATGTCTTTAAGAAACTCTCAGGAGAAATGAATATGACCCCTGTGTACTTGGAGAGCAGTTCTGTACATGAAAGGCTCCTGCAGGTGCTGCCAGGCCTGTGGGCGCCAGCAGCCAAGGGCCACATTACACCACTCTGAAAAGAAGGAAAGAGAAGAAGACAAAGGAAAAAAAGACATATTACAAATAGACTGTCACAAAAATAATGTTTCCCTGTCTGTGAAAAATGACTGTGGAATGAAACTGGTTTAGAAGGAAGGCCTGGAGGCTTATTCATTAGATAGGTTTTGGCACAGAAATCTGGCCCAGGTACAAGAATACCCAAACTCTTCTGTGAAAAAAGCACCAGCCTGGGGCAGGCACTGCCTCCACATTACTGCTTGTCAGCAATGTCTTCATGGTTTCCTGGGCAAAAGCTCTCCCCTTGACCCTGGGGACAGGGCCTTTTCTCTGGCCACACAGAAATGCAAGTACATGAAATCATCTTTCCTCTTGCCTGCTCGGCAATCTGGTAACAGTCTGCCCCGTAAGAAACCAGAAACTTGCAAGCTCTGAATAAATTTCTGAGACAATTGCCTGGCTTTTCAGTTTTACAGAACAAATCCTCATCATAATTTCCATCTTGCAGGAAGTATTACTTTTAATTGTGACTTGAAGTACCTGAAAGAGAATGTTGGAATTCCCTAGGAGACAGAATTTTTGAGCTTATTCAACTTTGCTGTTCATGCTTCAGCTTCAGTTCTGCAGCAACTGAGGCAAAGAAATTGCAGAGAATAACCTTTGACATTGCACATTTCATTCATACCAGAAGAACATTGTTATGCGCAGAGACTGAAAGAAAAACACCTGTAAGTAAAGAGCAGATGACCAAGCAGCTAATGACATTACCATGATGCATGCAAGAGATGGATCTATACTAAACTTACCATGTTGTCATTTTCTTCTGGCATTGCTTCATCCCTTCTGACTCCTGGTCTTTGCAACTTTAACATTTTCACTTGGGCATACTTTTTGGTTTTTTGAACAGTTCTTCAATAGCACATTCTAAAGAATTTTAAACCATCCCATTATGATACAAAGAAAATGGGAGACAAAAGTAGGGACATAATAATGCATGCCTCTAAAATAAGGGCCCGCATTTGTGTTAAGTACTGCTCAAGAGTTTGTTTTTGAAACTCATGGTCGTTGTTTTTATGGTGGAAAAATGATTGGRAAAAAAAAAAGCGGTACCTAATAGAGTAGCACCTAAATTGCAAAGGGGAAAAAAAATCTTTTATCATGAAATTTCCAGATGGCAACAGGAGTGCTGGTGTCTGGATGAAAGGATGGTGCAGCCTCCAGAACATGAAGAGCTCAGCACATAACTATGCTGAGTCTAAACTCAAAGCAGACTGGTTTTATAAAGTAATCCTGAAATAGGGGATGTCTTCATTGTTTTGCAAAATCAAGTAAATGTGTAATATATAACTTTTTATCCAATATAGCCTGACTAACAGAAAATGTTCTTTTGAGAGACAGTGTGAGGCTTCTGAGATGTATCATAGATAAATTCGTTTCAACTGCCTGGAATAAGTTTACTGCTGTTTTTGTATTCATCTAAGCATGACTTTCATGTTCAGTGGAAAGGCAGAGTGTTAATTATTTACGCTACTATAAATCTTTAATTGCTCTGGTGTCTGTAGTCGCTTTATCATTCGGAGCAGTGGAATAGCTCTTGCTATGGTAGACAAAAAAAGGGACGTGACTGAAATGAAAGCTGTTCATCACTGCCTTGTATGGGAGTAATCTTGCTTTAGTGGGCCTATGATACCTCCAGTGAGAAGCAGTCACTTTGTGAGCAAGCAGGATGTGTGCTCAGACTATTTGCCATACACTACAATAATACATCCTGAATGTGGATAGCATTGTGTATGATTTACTGTGTGTCCCCTAGTACCTGCAAAGACATAGCTCACATCCCACGAAGGCCCTAAGACTAGGCAGAGCATCATTCAAGCAATCTCTCCTGATTCAGGGAGACTATCTGTGCACTTACTGCCAGGCCCATAAGTAACTGCCTTGTTGCACCAGGGCATGTCTTGGTGTTCGGGGATTTTTCAGCCCAATTTTGTATAGGATTCAGATATCATCGCCTTCATCATAATAAATGGCGAGTGAGATGAAAATAATGAGCAAAAAAGGGTAGCAGGCTTTTTGACTTGGCTTTTATTTTGCAACTGTAAATGCACAGCCTAGCTGGGGGCCTGCATAATTCATGCTGCCTATAGCTAAAGATAATCAGGGAAGCAAAGATGGAACACAGCATATTCATACTCTCATTTACACAAAGTTGTTGGCCCTGTTAGTGTGAAATTAGATCTGCCATATCCCAGGTGGTTCTCTCCTGTCCTGTGTTACCCTTTTTCTCACCACTTCACAATAATTCTTCTGTCTTGCTCTTCCAGTATTTTGCTATTTATTAAAATAACCTCCTTTTCTTCAGAGTAGGGCCTCTGCTCAGATCAGCCTTAGCTTCTTTCATCTTTTTGTGAACAAAAAGGCTGTGTGGAGCTTCCTTTGTGGGCATAAGCATTTCTCTGACTCAGAACCACTTTGACATGGCTCTGGACAAGAGAGCCATAACTATTACAGAAATTGCTTTTCTTTTCTACAACACACTTGTGTTGACCCATGAGACAATGTTTGCCTATATGCCAGAAACACCTTAGGATCTAGCATTTTTCTTTTCTTTGGAAAGAAAAATATTATGTTTTCTAGCTTGGATTGTGATACTCTGACAATTTAGACTGTGTTCGTGTGATTTATCCTCAGACAGTGAGAATATATGAAACTGTACAAAACTAACAACTGTTCTTTATAGGGACTCAGACGTTCTACATTTTTTCCTTTTTTTCTTTTTCTTCAAAATGATAACAAAGTGCTGGAATAGACTGGTTGGGCAATGGCTGCAAGTACCAGGAGGTCCCTGAGAATACCCTAGGGAAAGGCTCTGAGGAAGCACCTCATGTACCAGATGCCTGCCCTGCCCTAGGAAGCAGGAACAATCAGTGATGTGTTCAGCTTCCTTCCAAATTTTTTTTCTGTTAGTTGAATCTGTATGTTGCCTTTCTCTCCTCTGTTCTGGGACTTGGAATTGAAGATGAATTCCCAGATTGGGATGTGAAAGAGACAGCTGTCTGATCAGCAGCTGAACCTTGCAGTTGTACCTCACATGCAGATTGTGGTGGCTTTGAGACATCTATCAAACTAAGTTCATCACCCTCAGGTGCACTTTGTTGTGGCACTGCTGGCTTGCTTTAGTTTAAATATAAAATACTGTAAAAGCAGATTTTTAATGGTTTACAAGTGGAACAACTAACTGAGCTAAAATTTGTGGCAGATACTGGACACTTATCTCACTTCACTGAACTGCATGAATTCTGATAAACTTCAGCTTAGTTTTTATTTAACCACTATCCTGGTGCTGGTCAGGACAGAGTTAATTTTTTGCAAGGACCCAGGGGTCATTCTATACTTCCTCACATCATTGCCTAGGATAGGGAAAAGGGACTCTCTTCTGGGGAGAAGGGCTCTGGTCTAGCCAAATGTGGCAGAGGGAGTCATCTGGTTTTGTCTGTTGTTGGGGGGTGGAGGGGGGAGATGTTCCATGGGAATCGTTTCTGTCGTGTACCCTCTGTCATTGGTATTGTTGCTGTTGCTGTTCATTGTCTCATCTCATTTTTGTTTCCAGTAAATTGTTGTTATCCCAGCCCGTGATCTTTGTCTTTTGCACCCCTAATTCTCCTCTCCATCCCACTGCAGAGGAGAGTGGGAGGAGAAAGCAGGGGAGCAAGAGAATAGCACAAGGTTTGGAGAGTCTCAGTGGGGACATTAAAGTGAGCAGTACCAGTCCTAAACCGAGACAGCCACTTATTTGTAATGTTGTTATTTATAACACCACTTAAGATTGAAGTGCCATATCACTTTCAGGAGGTCTTTTGGCTGTCATCATCAGAACATCTTTCTTTATGGTTAGGGAAAGATTTTTAAAATGCTGCACTACATAAATAAGAGTTTGTTTCACAGAGTGTAAGAAAAGAAGTACCTCTGGGGAAGATCTCATATCTTCTTTGATAGTTTCTCTAAACTAGCCTGCTTTTTGCTTTAATTCTCCAGTGATCCTTCATGATTCAATATTGCAGAGAAGTGGTTCCTCATTATTGTTGTAAAATCATGCTTGAAATTATAATGGGAAAATCTTCTTCAAGACCTTGAGAAAGAAAACTGAACATGTTAACTTAGAAAATGGACATGTATTTGAATAGATAATTAGATGAATATTCATATGTTTTCTTCAGCTTTACTCATAAATATGTAATGTTCTATTTGCTAAAGATGTGCTGCCTCTGTTTCCTCTGTTTGCTGCATTATATCAGTTTCCCAAGCAGGAGGAAGCACAGCTTTGCTTCATATTTTCACATTTCATAACCTGTCTATCACCAGCCTTTGTTTGTACTTTCCTTTCTTTCACTTTATTTTATTGACCTCCTCTGAAAAAACCCCAATAAATTGAAAAATGATTGGTTTATAATTGATTCATGGCATCATTCATTAAGACACTAAAATCCAAGACATGTTACCATCTTTTTCTAACACGACTGCATAAATGGCTTAGTACAAGTACTTTGTGGAGGACATATGCCTTGAAGTACAGTCTTACCTTTACCTTAAAATTTTGCTGTCTAATCCTTTTGGTTTTTTGTTTCAACAGTATCTAAAGTCTGATTGTTAGAAACTATCTTATTCTGAAGTCACTCCCTTGTTGGTCACACACAGGTCTTCATTCAAAAGGATGATCCCAGTTCAGGGCTCCCTGCTACAGCAGCAGTACATTCCTTGAGCAGAGGCTACATTTGCTGTCTGGAGTAACAGAGGTAGCATGCTGAACGTGTGCAAGAGAGAAAGGAAAAAGGTCAAATTTGGTTACAGATTGTTAAGTCATTCTCTGAGCCTCCACAGAACAATAGAATACCCTGAGCTGGAAGGGACTCACAAGGATCATTGAGTCCATTGACTCCTGACCTTGCACAGGACAGCCCCAAATATCACACAGGGAACACTGCATAGATGCTTGGTAATGGTCCAGTAGTGACCCTTGTCTCTTAAGGAGTATGGCTGGCTTCTTGAACATCCCTTATGTTTCCACAGGAATGTGGACAGACAGTAAATTTCAATTTTGACCTTGGTTTTGTGACTGAAATAAGGACACACAAATAATCGTCAAACTTACCAACACTGTAATTTTTGAGCGAAAAGGGGACCACAGTTTTACAGGGCAGGATCCAGTTCCTTTTGCTGGGAGGTTAAACAGAACATTTCCTGGTTCATTCCTGGCCAAAGTGAGCACAGTAGGAGCACTGCTCTTACATCCTATGTGAATAAGTTCGGCTGAAAGCCAGATTTGTTCCTCATGGTGTCTGTATTGTTGTGCTCATTCACAGCGCTGAAAGGACCCTGGCTTTTGGGGCTTTTTTGTGTGTATGTTGGAAACATTTGCTCCTTTCAGTAGCTAGACATTGTTATGTAATATCACATCAGCCTATGCAGCGTGGTGCAACATTGTGTAAGGCTATTACATTTGCCCCTTGGCAGGACAGAAAATAAAAATGGGATTTAAATTGTTCCCTTCATATTTGAAATATCCCAAGGCATATTTTTGAACTAAAATTCTAAATTATATGAAGAAAGGCTGAATGGGTATTAGGTAACCAGCAACATCCTGGACACAACAACAGAGAAAAAGGCTTCTACTTTCTTTACAAAAGGGGAATTTGTGGGCCAAGGCAGATCTGTTGTGTTTGAAAGCTCCCCATGGACCTGACAGTATGATTTCTTTGAAGTTTATCATGCTATTTTTCACTATTACAATGGGAGTCAAAGTTATGGTCAGATCTGTGTTTTTTTAGATATTTTCAATTCAATATATAACAATTATTTGGATTCTGCTGAAATATTAATGCATTGTGTATGTATTACTTTTATAATTTGATATTATATATTTGAGAGCTATGAGTCATTTTTAGATGAAGTTTATTTATAACATCTTAATCATAGGGCATAGTGCAATTATGCCAAGGAAACGAGGTAATAAATTGGAAGACTTAAGTACTAACCAGGTCAATAAAGTCAAATTCAGATTTTGAAAGTACAATTCCTATCACTTCTGTCCTCCCAATTATTTCAGAGTAAAATTTCTGCAGTAAGAACTGAGATACATGAGCTATAAAATTTAGCAAATCTTCCCACCCATGTTTCTTTACACTTTCTCTGCTGTTTTGGATGAATGCTTAAGTGTTTTCCTGGGGTCTGAATAACTGGCTCTGAGTGGCCCTCCCTGCATGATGGTTGGACAAGATGACTTCCAGAATTCCCTTCCAACCCCGGCCATTCTGTAATTCCAGAAATAATCTGTATGTGTTTATTGTTCTTGCTAATGATTTTCAAAAAACTTCTACCCCATTACTATTTCAGAAATGTTGCTGCAGCTGTCAGCCTTGACTAAAGCTGGTGAGCTGCTTCGAAAGCATTTGTAAGGACTCTCACAGTTAATGGCACTGGAACATTTTTGTCAATTCCTAGAAAGTGGAGTCACAAGAATATATAGCATAAAAACATTACAACTGTTACAAAGATATAAGACAAAGGATCCATGTAGTCCTTTATCTTTTCTGCAACACTGGACATAAGTAAGTACTTGAGAAACAGCAATAACAATATAAACTTCTTTGATAGAGCCTCCAGAATAAAAGGTATCTTTTCTATGTACACAGCCAGTTTCCTGGAGAACTCAGTTGATCTGTAGTCTGACTTCTTTGGGCAGTGAATTTCACTGTTCTAGCACCTGCTGCACAAAAAACCAGCTCTTGTTTTACCTTGCTTTACCTTGCTCCCACCATCTTCATGTGATGGGCCTCGATTTTTACTGAGTGGCTAAAATCCTGATGCCTCTTCACTCCCTCCAAGGCACTTGTAACATTGTTGTGTTGTCATTGTCACTTGTCATGAGTTCTCTCTTCCCCAAGCTGGAGAAGCCCAGCCTGCTCAGATATACGTGTGCAAAACCAATCACCTATCTTAGAAAGCACTTGTTGTCCACTTTGGTTTTTTTTTATTATTAAGAAAAAAAAAGTGACATGAAGAGTGACTGAGAAAAAGAGGGAAATGGTAATCAATCTCTGCCTCACACCGACCTGGGCATGTGTTCCTCAGTGACAAAATTAATTACGTGTCTTAGTGCAGTATGTCTGTCTTTCTGACATTCCTTGCACTATTTGAAAATACAGCTGCAAATGTTTTCTGTGGCGCAGAAACAATTTAAAGCTCAGCTTTTAAATAAATGGGCTACTGAGTTTGTGAATGCCTTATAAAGCTTCTGAGGCACGGCAATGTCTGGGATTTTACACTGAAAATCAAACCAACTTTTCAATAAGACACAAATTAAAACACTGGCTGTGCTACAGGAACATAGCTGGGAGGAATAAAAGTAAGATTCTATCAAAAGCTGTCTCAATGGATATAAATTCACAGGACGAACAGTTTATTTCTTCCTTCAACTCACTGGATTAAATACATCAGATTAAATAAAACATATGTAATCAAGAATAACTTGAATTTTTTGTTTCAGTTTATCCTCGAGTACTACAATAAGTGATTTGAAGGATATGCTCTTCCATAAACTGCATCTGTAGTGATTTGATCAGGATCTGGCCATGAGTATGCTTTTGCCAGTGAAAGCACAAAGCTTTGTCTTGGATGATGACGCATGGAAACTGACCAAGATACTCTGATATTCACTATAGCACTGGTTAACATGAGGAACAGCACTAAATGCAGTCATTAGACATGATTCAGACAGCTGAATGCCCAGTTTTGTTCAATAAAAAAGTGATGTATTGATAAAAGAAAATTGCTTTTTATGTATGCATGCCCTAACTAATTTTGTACCTATGCTGGTTTGCTTCCAAGTCTTTTGGATGAGCATTATAAGCAATAACATTGTAGTTATTGATGTCCTAGTGCCACCCATTAGTGCCACAGATATTACAGGGACAAGGTCTCTAGGAGTTTATATTGAACATAAATAGGAAAGAAGGAGTGTGAAGGACAAGATAATGGTTATAATAAAAACAATCTCCCATGGTTCTATAATGCACCAGCATACATAATTCATATGCATTTTTTCCAGGTCCTACAATAATGTCTTTGGTGGTTCTTTTTTCACGCTGATGAAATTCCCCTGATGAAACAATGGATGCTTTATAGGAGGGACACTAATAAGAGAAGCTAAGCCCAGCATATTTCAGGAAGGCAAAGAATTTGGCATTTGAACTATTTATTTTAGAAATACAGAGCAGAGTTCAAGGCTTTCCTGCATATGAGGTGACTGATATGACTTAGTATGGATTTTTTTTTTAATTAAGAAGCAATTTTAGTGAAAAATATGAATATTTTTCCAGAGTGCTTGAGAACATGCCTGTGAAAAAGGGGACAGAGCAATATTTTAGTAAGCTTCCTTTCTCTGTCTAGTTAAGCTTTTCAAAGATTTCAGAGGAACAAAGAGAGGGACTAACTTTATATGAAGGAAACATTTGATACAGTTGCCAGAACACTGATTAATATAATTACAATTGACAGAATATGTCAATTAAGGCTTTTAGTATAATCTGCTGTACTTCTGTGTCACGAAATTATCACCTCTCTCCCTAAAGAGTCCAGAGGATTTTATTCACTGGGGCTGAATATTTGTCATGCTGGTTATTTTAGAGTGCTGCTGCACCTCCATGACTCACTGCTTTGGAAAGAAAAAATTCATTTTATACAAGACAGCCACTGTGCAAAGTGATCTGGCAAAAAGGTAATGTGATGTTTCTGTGTAACAAATTGGTGCATGACCTAATTTATGGAGTGCCTTTATAGCTTTTATCACATGAAGTCCTGAATCATAAGGACAAGAAGATGTACAGATGAGGCTTGAAGAACAGACAGATTTAGTGATGAGCTACAAAACACCTTCCAGTTCTTCCTACCTGAACAGAAAGATCAGTCATATCAAGGCATAGGAGATTAAATGTTGTGAATATTATTGTGGTGTGGTGACTTGACCTTGTCTGGATGCCAGACACATCTCTCTGCACAATTTGTTTCCTCACTTCCTCTTAAGAAGTCAGGGAGAGAAAATAAGATGGGCAAGCTCATGGGTTGGCAGAAAGGCAGTTTAATGAGAAAATAACGAGCCATACACAGAAGCAAAGCAAAATGAGGAGATGAATTCTCTATTCCCATCAGCAGGCAATGTCCAACCACTTCCTGCAAAGCAGGACCTCAGCACATGCAGCGGTTGCTTTGGAAGACAAATGCTTTAACTCCTCCCTCCCCCAGCTCAATGCCCTTTCTTTCAACTTCTGTGGCCAAGCATGGCACCACATGGTATGGAATATCCCTTTCGTCAGTTGAGGTCAGCTGTCCTGACTATTTCCCCTTCCAACCTTTTGCCCACCTCCAGCCTATTGGCCTTTGGTGGGAAAGGCTGGAGTGACAGCCCTGATGCTCTGCAGGTACTGCTGAGCAGTAGCCAAAACACCAGGGTGGTGTCAACACCACTCTAACCAGAGATGCAAGGCACTGCTCTGTGCAAGGAAAGCTAACTCCATCCTGACCAGATCCTGTACAATCACAAAAATGTAAATGCACACCTATTTTACACCAGTGGACTTATATATACATATATATGAGTTTGGCAGTCAAATTTATTTGAAAACTAGTTTACTAAATGAATTCCACCCTGGCTTTGAGGCCCTGGGGCCAATGGACAATATCATGTGTTATATGTAAACGGGACTAGTCTCAAGATGGTTTGTTAGTGTCCCTCTTGGTACAGAAAAAGTGATGAAGCAACCACTCAGTACTGCAAGGCCTGAAAGAGAAGGTAGGTTTTTAAAGCACGGTTTACACGGAACCTGACTTGGACAGCGTGAACTCTCCACCTCCTCCAGTGTATCCAACAGCTTCCTCTAACAAATTCATTCTGCTTAGGCTCATAAACAGGTTCAACTCTGCATGTGTTCCATTAGGGATATTGCACAACACTTTCTCAAGCTTTAGAAGGGCTGCTAAGCTTTAAGCAAAATAAGCTGGTTAATTAATATTGAACTATCACGGATTACTGCAGTTATGATCCATGTTATTGCAAAGGGTTTTATAATGAGAGAACATTCTTTAACCTGATATTGGTTTAATCATGTATTCCCAAGAAATACATTTCTCAGCACTAGTAGGTTTTTAGATTTATATGTTGATTTAATTTAAATATTGAAAGCATACTCTTTTCCTTAAGTTAATTCTGATCATATGGACAGCAATCTGGTGATAGGACATACTGTTAAGAATATCAATGAGAAATGTATTTGATGTTTGGCTTTTCCCACATCAAAAGAACTAAAAAGCTCATGAAAAGGATATACTTATGAAAAAGAAAATGCATTTAGCAAAACAAATCATACTAGAAAATACAGGGCACCAACTGTAGAGCATGGAAAACTATGACAGAGATAAACAAAGAGCTACTTATGAGCTGTCATTAGTGCTGGAGAGTGGGAAAGAAGTGCAACCAAATTCTCCTGGTTTTTACACTCATTTTTATTCAGTAGCTCTATATTTTGGTGACAAAGTTCCCCAACTGTTTTAGTTATTCTGATGTGACTCAGCTAAGGCATGCATTTTAAAGAAGATTTCATAACATAAACTCTTGTCAGCTATGGTGCAGATACACATGGGTGCAGTGTCTGACATCTCTTGTATTGCTGTAATTCCTCCCACAGTGGATGATCTCAGCTGCAGCTTGACTTCTGTCATGAAATGATCCATATATGCCTACTAAGGGTGGCAGTTTACTCTTAGCAAGCTGCTAGCTTGATCAGATGACTGCTATGTTGTTACACATCAYACACAGACAACACCGTTTTTTAAAATCCTACAAACAATGATTTAGGGAAAGGGCATTTGGGTATATCACAGTTTTGTTTAGGTTCCTTCTTTTTCCCTGCAGCCCTAGTAAGACACTTAGTTAATGTGTAGATGGTTTAACTTCATGGATATGGAAAAAATCCAAACCTGGGGGCTAAATGGACCAAAGGGAAGAGCAGACTGAGCCTACCCACTGCATCAATAAGCTGCAATTGCTTTTTTGGTGGGAATAGAGGAGCTTCTCTCTGACTTCACTGCACTCCACTATGGGCAGCAGCCTCTGAGTCATTGCTTTGAAGAGATAGTGACTTATTTTAATTAGCCTTAATGAACCTTACATTTGCAGGAATGAGTCATAGCCTAATGCAATTTCATAATAATTATATAAGAAGTATTTTAAAGTGATGCCTTTAGCTTTGCCTATTTTATTCATTCTCCAGGGTGCCTGGAGAACATGATTCATTTTAGATGAGCTAGTATATATTATTTACTAGTAATAATTACTTCTGTTATTTATAGACAGAGAGTGTGCATGGCTCTGTACAGATTGACATTATGATAAGGTTCATGAGCCCAAGGGCATGCAGCACACGGGTGCAGACATCAGAGTGATTAAAAATATGGGGGGTGAGATTGGTGCTAAGATAAGCAGACAGAGCAGCTCTCTGAAGAGTGTGTTGCTTACCTTTTACTGAATAATGTGGGGTCAGGTTAAGTGCTTCCAGTCCTGCACAGGGGTAATGGCCAGGGGAGTGCATGGAGCAGAAAGGGAAACAACGCTGCTTGAAATAAAGTGTTTAAGAGCAGGGGGTAAAGAATTTTCACCACCTTTCCTTCTCTTTTACCATTTGCAAACACATTTTCTCACAGTTGCACCATATTGTGGGAGCACCATCAGGTTGGGCAAAGCATATTTGCTGGAAAGGATTCCAAGAACTTGCTAATTGGAGAGCAGGCTTGTTTTCCACTTGGTACTGGGAAGGACATCTTTTATTAAGCAACTGATTACTCATTTCTCTGGTAACAATGTGCCATTAGAAGGAGGAGGCATAACAAGGTTTATCCTTTAGCACGCTCACTAGGGATTTTTGCGTTATACTTTTGAAGGAAAGTGAGAGAATTATCACGCAGCACAGCAGCATATATGCTTGGATAAGAGCATGCAATTCCTGTAAAGGACCCTGTTGCCAGGTAGAAAAGTCTGGACGGTTGGGGTGGGGCTCTTTTGAAGTGCAGGGAGCTAGTTTAGGCGTGTTTGTGTGCTGCTGGGGAGGAGCTCATTTATGAAAAAGGAATTTTCTTTGTTTTCTATCCAGTTCCCCGTGGCCTTGGGCTACTTTCCTTGGGTGGCGCCTATCTACTTTCCATAACAAGGCTTGGTCTTACTCAGCTGGTGTTTGCTCCCCCAACACCCTTAGCACAGATACAGACTTTAGGGAAAGTTTGGTTAAGAAAGTTGCTGTAGATTACTCATATCTGCAACTAAACCTGATTAATGTCCTTTTCATTATCAAAACGAAGTAAATAGTGACATTGTCCCAGTGTGGTTCAAAAGCCCTGGTGTCATAATTGTCTCTTTAGGAGGAGGAGAATCGAGGCAAAAGCTAAGGTAAATAGTACAAGCTCGCACACAAATCATGGCTCTGCATAAAGATGAGAATCCATATGTCTTCAGTCACAGGAAAAGTATGGTAACTACAAGACCATTCCTGGTCCTGTGCAAACAAACAGCTTGTTTTCATTTCTTTCTTGTCAGTAGTTACAATGGACAGCTCATGCACAGTTGTTAGTGGCAGAGGATTTGTTGTAAGAAACGTGTTGGGAGCAGAGATTGAAAGATGAGCTAGTCACTGGGCTCACAGCAAAGAAAAGCTTTTCCATTTATATGCAGTCTATTATTGCCCAGTATGTCTGTTTTATTTCTGAAAGGATTAGCTGGAGACAGAAGTTTAAACTGTGAATCAAAATGCATGCAGGTATTGTGAGAAACAGGAATGAACAGATTCCTTTTTAAATAATTCTGTCCATCTGCATATCAGTATTATGAAGTAGTTAATCTTCCTTGGATTTAATCAGGAATATTTCTGAATCCTTTATTGCTGTGGTGTCTGTGCAATAGACATGGCAGAAGAAAACACTGGCAAGTTTCCAGAAGGGTTTGGTCTGTCAGCACTGGTTATGGTTGTGGTTCTAGATTTTTCATTTTGTTATGAATCCTTGAAGAATATGTTGATGAGGAGTGGCACTTCCTACGCTGAGATCAGTGAGCACAGTAATATTTACAGTTATGTGGCATGATATATGTTATATCTCTGGCAGGAGGATTTCTACTGAGCATTCACAGAGTGGGATGGTGTGTCATACTATTTAATTCACACCTGACCTGACTAGTTTGACCATAAATTTCTTGTCTGCAAAGAGATTTCTTTTCTCTCCTGGGAAGTGACATGTAAGGATATAGAGAAGTGGCAAAGACTAGATTGCCATTGGCAAACTTTTGTTTTTTAATCCCATCTGAAGTTCAGGGAAGATCAATATTACAGCAATGCAAAAATGTTTTCTTGCTAAGTTTGCATGCTGGCCCTGAAAATTGCAGTTTCTGTCCGAGCAAGTTAGAATTGCTGCCCAAATTGTCCTCTGCCCCTCCCCATGTCCTGGCTAGATTTGATACATGTTCTTTTTTGAGTGTTAACAGCAAACATTGCAGGAATGCTTGTAATAAAGATGCTTGACACATCAAATTAAACTGCAGAAACCCAACCCTGCTTTTGAACTGCTTGCTCCCGTAAGGGGGGCTGTGGCCACTGGCGCCTGTGGCCGGATGACAGCTCAGTTATACAACAGCTCAACAACAAAGTTGACTCCTGAGGAGCCTGGTGCTTTGTTCTACAAAGACTGGGGGGAAAGAAGCAGCTGCTCTGCTGCTTCCGTGCAATAGCTCCATTGTTAGAGAGACAATGCTTGGACACAAAGCACACATAGCATTTGAAGCCTAGGGCTCCAACATCACTCTCTTACTTTCACTGTAGGAAGCATGTGACATGCTTGTAAAAAGAGGCACACGCATCTGGCAGAAGCTAATTGTGCAGAAAAGTTGGGCTGAGGTGTAAATAGCTTCTCTGACAATAGCTTTGGCTCTGTTCTTAGAACTTTCTACAGACTCTGAGTCTATGCATGTGAGAGTGGCTAAACCACAATGCTGAGTAGATGCAGCCATTTCTAAAAGAATTATCTTTTCTTTTTCCTTACTATGCACTGGAAAAAAAAATCTGCAAAGATGAAGATGAGCTAGAAGAGTTAATGGAGGGAAGAAATGTCACTGAGTTTTCTAAGGATATTCTTGAATTATATCTAATGTCCTACTGCAATGATCCAAAAGGAAGCATCTGCCAGAAACAGAGGGTACAAATGTTTTCAGAAAAGTGAAGCACAGCTAATTTTAAGTGCAGTGAATAAAGTGCTTGAAAACTGAAGCCTGAATATGTTGTCCACTTGCTTGCCTTAGCTGAAGACAAAATGTTGGTTGGAATACTTAAGAACAAATTATGAATGAATATTTTTGTAAGCATATGCCATTTCACCACTGCCAAAACAGCATTGCAAAGTAATACCGGCACTGTCAAAGTCAGAGAAAGATGCAAAGAGTTAGACATGTAAAGTAACAGGAACTTTGCTTCTCCTAATCTAAAGAGACCCAAAAGTAAAGCTTTTCTTTTAATCAGAGCCAATGTTTGTAACAAGCTTACCCACATGTTTCAAATTTCAAACTGAAAATAGGCTTTCTGAAGCAAATGTGATTGTGAAAATGGATGAAGAGGATTGTTTTCAATCTGTGCTTTCATGGAATTGGAGGATTGTTTTATTTTATTAATGTGCTAGTTTCAACAATATGGATATTTGAACTGGACCAGACCTCTAAAATGCTGAAATTCTGATATCTCTGAGAGCATCAAACATGCTGGTGAGGCCAAAGTATAACGTGTCAAGATGGGGAGAAGCCGTCAGACAGAGAATACATCCTCCAGGGTGACTTGATCCCCCAATTCCATTGCATCTTGCACTGCAGCTTGTCCTGTGCACTTGGACTTCTCTGTCACAGCTCTGGGGCACACTTCTCCCAAAGACCCAAGTCTGGCACCACAGGTGCTGCTGCAGGAGACCCTGGTGCTATGTGGCGAGTAGGGGCAATGCCAAGCTGGATCGTCAAAATGGGATGTAAAGAAGATGATGTTGTGTTCAGTCAGTGGGATCTGACTGGCTTGGATCTAGGGTTTGTTCCTAAACACTTAATTTTCGGAATCTTTGGAGTCTGACATGCTGTTCTGTGTTGGTTCAGCCTTTGCTCTGGCATCCCTTGCTCAAGGTTTGTAACAGCATGTTGTCCCTCGTTGTTTGCCCAGGTGGAACATTTACATTGACCTTGGGCAAGTTACAGAGTGACTGAAACACTTCCAGTTTCCCTAGTAAACTATTTCTGGCACAGAGGTTGCCCCTGAGGTTATTATAAACAGGGCTGGGCTGTGCAAGTGCCTGGACAATTAGAGTATCTTTTTATGAGAACTCAGAGTACTCCTTTAGAAGAATGTTTGCCTTGTCTGATGACTACCTCAAAAACAGGCAGGTAGAAGGAGAAGAAAAATGCATAACACTTCAAAACATGAGCAATAACATCACTGTAAACATCAAACATCCAAAGAGAACATAGTACTGTAATGTCATGAATCATTTGAATAAAATCAAAACCTCTCCCTGAACCCAGGGGGATGACTCCTCAACATGGTTCCTTACACAAACAGTTGCAGGAGGAAACCCTCCTGGTCAAGTCTCTCCCGTCTAATGACAAGTTCTTTGTGTTAATACAGGGAACTTAAGTCTCTCTAGATATTTTCARCAGCTGTCATTTAGAAACCTACCTATTCATTAAAAGGAAAAGAAAGCAAATACATTAGTTTTGATCAGTTTTTTGAGGGTTTTAAATTCTTTCCCTGCTTTTTTCTCCTCCCTTGCCCCCTTTAACTTACTTAGGACATGAATTGTGTGTGTTAGATTTGCATAGTACCCAAGGAGGACAATGAAACTCTTGCTGTAAGGTCTGTTAAGGTGAGAATGAAGCAGCTTGGTTTCTCATGTTTGGCAGAAATGCCTAACTAGTAGGCTGTGGCCAACTTCAGTCAAATTTTTAGATGGATCACCTGGTTTTGTTACTTCCTGCTGTTTAAGAAAAATTATGAGGCCTGTTGTCTCAGTCATTATGCTGGGTTTTGTTCACTGACTTAATACAGGGAACATGTATATCAATAGAAAATAGAAACTCAGGCCTTATGTTGCTTCAGACAATACTCAGGATGTGAACACAAAGTTCTTGGAGGTGAAAGGAAAATGCTTTATCCTGCCTCTTCAGCTATCCCTCCATGGACAGACAGGAAATCAAAGTACACAACACCCTCCTGCAAAGGGGCCCTTATGTTTGGAAGGAACAAAGTAATCGAAAATATTATCTGTAACACACTATTGGTTAAGCACACACTAGATTTTCCATGGGGATGTTCAGCAAAACCTTAAAATGCGTTGCAAAATTCAAAGCTGATTTGCCCCATCCCAGCACTTTTTTGTGATGATACTTCTCAGAAAATAGGCCATTCAGTTGCACGTTTTTTTTTCTGCAGAAGCATTGGAAAGTATTAACTGAGTTGAAATCTTTCAGAACCAGCCCAACAAGCAGTTAATTTTGAAAGCTCACCTTCCTGACATTTCAAAACAGCTAAAAAATTGTGCCTCAAATATGACTAATCCTGAAATCCATGGAATGATTGGAATATTCCATCGTAGGAGTAAATCTTGTGAGATTATCTCCTTCATGTGAGAGGCAAGTCCTAACAGCTACAAAATAAATCCCTCCTGTTCCCTGGGTTGCTCTGTTAATTTGTGTGGTAGTGGCAAGGGAAAAGATGCATAGTCTAGTTCTTGCACGATGATTTTGATGTCGTTGTTGGGGAAACATTTTGCTGATGGTGCTTCCTCTGGGCAGAAAGACTAGTCTGAGTTGTAGTTACAATATCCCTTCTAGAAAAGAGCTTGGGACAGAAATTGCATGTTTTAAAGTCAAAGTGCAAATGTTGCAAGTTTTTAAGTTTTCATGAAAATTGTAAATTAAGTGGCTTGTAAGAAGATATTTTCTTTGATAGCTGCTTAAAATTTTGCAATTGCTTGTACATCTTGTCACATGGTCTTCCAAACACCAGCTGTGCTTGTCCTGGGGCTGCATGCCACCCTGCTTATAAACTGTGCATAGACAGCCTGGACCTCTGGGTCAAGGGCCAGGTTTGCTGTGCACCATAAAGTTTGAATGGCAAGTTGAAGCTGTGTGGGGGGGACCTGAGGCAAATATATCCTTGCATGTCCTCACCACTCAAACTCACCACATCCTTGGTCAGTACTCGCTGCAGCCCTTGCTGGGTCTGCCAAGACCACGGATGACATCTTTGAATTTCTCTGTCACCTTATTACCCTTCTGGATGGAAACTGAAAATAGCGTTGTAACAACCAGCTTTACACATACTGCTCATTTGGAAGTGACTGGAACATATCCAACTTTTGTCTTCCTTGATGTTCACCAGATAACAACCTCGCTGTGGCTGTGTCAGGAATATTTTTCTCTCAGAGGCCTGGAGATGAATGGCTCTGTATGTTATTACAGTTTTACTGGGCCACTAAACATTACTCCCAGTAAAAATATCAAAATTCTGCCTTGCAGCCTTCATCCCCATAATTATATTTGCATTTTGTTTAGCCCAAAGAGAACAGGGATTACTTTCTGTAGTAATGTGGGGTTCTTTTCTTGGGAAAACTCAGGGGAAACCTCTCCTACATGCACGTTGTATTTACCCTGGTCTATTTGTTTGCACTCTCTTTTTTTAACCAATGTTGAGACTAATTGAATTTTGTAAGTATTCTGACGGTGTCATCAAACGAATGCTGCCTGTCAGCTGATAAATTGTACCTTTTATTGAACATACTGCTAATTGGGAAAGAGTGATGTTTTAGCAGCATCTCAAAGCAGGTCTGACACCACAGATCCATTAATCAATGTGAGTCCCTCAACCTGCAAAATATTTTATAAGAGGAAGGGTTTAATTTCCATACTATTTATATTTGTGTTGAAAGTCCTTCTCCCAGTGACCTCTGAATTTAGGGATAGACATGACAGATCAAGAATCACTTCTGTGAGAAGAGTCTGGACCAGATATACACTGCATCAAACCCCATTGGTTAGTGCCAGCATGCCTCATTAAATCACATAAACCCATGGAAAATACATGTCTGGCTTACGAAATCTGTCTCAGGGAGAGGAGTCTGTTTTGGTTTTATATAAGCAGCCATTCCCACTGGATTAGTTCTTTGCTTAATGGGTTCCAAATGGAAGCAAGGGATTTAGCTCCAGAAACTTTGTCTGAGCAACACTTCCTTACCTTAGAGGTTACAAAATTTCATTAATAGTAAATAATCTTTTTGCAGATTGCCTTTAGGTGTCCTGCTTCTTGCCTTCCCAGCTGCCTGTGGAGGGGTAGCTGATTAGTGAAGAGGGACTATGCTTTATTCCCTCATTCCTTGCGGTAGACCAGGATCCTGAATTGCTACTCTTGATCGATTTGTTCTGACAGTGCATGGAAATTACAGCACAGACTTTTCTAGGGCATTCTTCTGTTTCAAAAAAAAAGCATTTTAATAGCTTGATTGGTCTCCATGAATGTGGATATGTCCTGGTAATTGGCTGCTGTGCTCCCAATATTGCATTCTAATGTTCCACTGTATGCAATTGACTGAGAAGTACTGAATAAATTGGAAGGATAATTGGATTAACTGCAAAGTGACAGTGATTAAGATCCTAACCTGGGTTCTGGAGCCTCTCTTTTAGCAACAACTTCCTCTATGACTCAAAGGAAATCAATAAAGGTTAGGTAGCTGCATACCCTTGAAGACCTGGTCTTCAGTTTCCCAGTGCACCCTGCAAAGTAGGGACCACAGCATGATTTCACTACACCATCTCTCTAAAAATATGTGTTTGGGGAGGCTGTGTTCACACCCTGAAGTTACTGAGAGTTACCTCCATCAATCTGTGGGTGAAATTGGGCTAAATGGAACACAAATCCTGACTCTTCTTGTCTGTTTCATATGGTTTGAGAGAAGCAGGGAGAAGCAAGGGGGGCTGAACTGGAACAGTTCCTGCTGGTGTGAAGTCATTTATGAGGAATGTCCTTACAGGCTGAAGATTTGGTTATAAAAGGGCACAGCTAGGACAAGAGGACATGGTCCTGAGCTGTGCCAGGGGGGGTTTAGGCTGGACATTAGAAAAAGTTCTTCACAGAAAAAGTGATTGCACTGGAATGGGCTGCTCAGGGAGGTGATGGAGCCACTGTCCCTGGAGGTGTCTATGGAAAGACTTGATGGGCACTCAGTGCCATGGTCTAGTTGAGAAGGTGGTAGTAGTTCATAGATTGGACTCGGTGATCTCAAAGGTCTTTTCCAACCTAGTTGATTCCGTGTGATTCTGTGGCTCTGTGATTGCCCTTTGCCGGCCTGCAACCTCTTCCAAAGGCAGCTCGAGAGCAGTCTCTGCCTGCGAGCAGCCCTATGTCTAAAAGTCTCTCTCCTCTGTGCACCTGCTTGAAGTGATTACTGGCTGCTTTGCAGACAGCACAGACCTGAAGCTGTCATGGAAATAGCCAAACATACAAACTCTGAACAAGTGCGGGGGCAACTAATTCCTAATCCTTCCCTTATGCAAGATGTGTCTATTTTCTGTGATCTGGTAAGTTAAAAAAACCCAAGTCACTGGCTACCATTCACCAGAAGTCTGTTTTCCTAGAGTTGGCTGCTGCTGACTGCACAGCAGCCACCCATGGCCAAAAAGTGATTAACTATTTGTTTATCTCCTCTCTGAGACATTTAAGACTCAATGCATTTTCTTTTGTACTGCTGTGTGTCTGCGCTGTGTCAAGTGGCTGGACAGGAAAGGGCTTACATAAGGTTATTACAGGATTGGATAACACTAAGTTACAATTTCTCTTAGGAAGACACAGCAAGGCCCAGCAAGGTGCTGTCTATCTTGGTGGCTTCTTCCCTAGACCATGGCCAGGTGTGGCAGGTCAAAAGAATCAGGAATACACTGACGAAGTGGTTTGGGGTTTTCTGTGTATGTGGGAGGGGAGTTGTATTTGTTTGGATGATTTTTTCAGTTTGCTTGTTTGTTTTTGTTGGGGTTTTATTTGTTTGGTTTTGTTTGTTTTTACAGGCTAGTGGGGGAAATCAACATAATTGCATGCGGAAATATAATTATGAGAACCTAGCACTAAGTCTGTGAAATTTGCCTGATCTGACAATGTCTCTGTGAAATGACACCAGTGCTCACATAAATATGGCCTATGCTGTTTTTGTTTTCTTTCTGCAACCCATCCAGAAAGCTGCCAATCATGTGTTACAGTGTTGTGCTTTACAATGTACTGTGCAGGTAATTTTTTCAAAGAAATCACCAGTAAATTAGCTTGATTTTAGTAAATCAATATTACTTTACCATATCCAGATAATTTATACCATGTAAAGATGAGCATTTGCAAATTCAAGACATTTAGTTGCTGATTAGTGTTCCTGCCTCGTGTCAATGGATTTATGAGTTAACAGTCAGTGAGAGCTGAGTGCTGCTTTCATTTCCAATCAAGGAGGTTATGCTTGGCAGACATCATAGTTCTGTTATGTTCAGCCAATGAATACTTTTGCATAAGCCTGTACAAAGTAGAGTAGAATATGGAAATCATGTTTTGAAGTAAAAAGTTCTGTCTAGAACTGTCTGGCATATGAGGGAAGGTAAAAAATAGTTGGTCAAATTTCTTTTTCAATCACAGATGTCTGGGTACCTCAGTTTAACCTGGTAGCACTTAATGATTGACACAAAGAACAATAACTTTCCTCAATTCATCCACTCTGCTTGGATTTGTAAACTTCTGTGGAAGTGACCACACGCACACATGGGCTCCTATAACAGCAAGCTTTGAGGTTTATCAAACAGCAGAGTTCATCAGTCCTGTGCCAAACCCTTGGTAAGGACCATGAAAAAGGCTTTTTAGATACTTCAGTTAGCTTTCCCAGTAATGTATGTCTAGGCAAACTTTTTCTCTCTTTTGTTTTTTCTCATACTTTTGTTGACCTTCACTTATCTAAGAAGCTTGATTTTATGAAGGTATATTTGAATATCTGCTTCCATTGTTTTTTATCCCATAGGGATTACAGAGATTGGATGTTCTATTGTAGCAACAGAGGATTTGCAATGTCAGGCTTTTGGAAACTAAATTATGTGATCATTCAAGGTATTTTACTGAACTGATACCACTAGTAAGATGCATCAGGTGCAATCATGTACGTGTAGGTACCACAGGGTATGTATTGCTACTTGGGTCTTAGTCATTTGAATTTTAAAATCTCTTGGTCCTCACAAACTGATTTGTTGTTGTTGTTGTTAAAGGGGAAGCATTCTCAGAATATTCCGAGTGGGGAGGGACCCATAAAGATCATCTGTTTCAAGCTGAAACCTGAAACAACTAATTTCTACTCCCTGTTGATTTCTTTTTGTACCTCTTAGCATCTCTTAGCTACTCTGGATGACAATTTCTTCATTGATAAAATAAAATAAAGATGAAAGAATGTGACAGAAAGTTGACACTGTAATGGTTATTATTGCTGCTAAATTGGTTAGATCTGAGGATTTCTATGTTACTGAGATGGCTGATATGAAAAATCATAAGCATTTAGTTTTTAACTTAACACACTGCAGAACACCTTGAAAGTTCCAGATTCACAATTTCTTTCATGCCCACAACAAGCCCCAAAAAACCAACCAAACAAAAACCCCAACAAAACAAACAAAAAAGCCCTCATAACAAACAATTAAATCAGATTAAATAAAAATACAGTTGAGATAAAATGTTTGGTTTGCCACTAGGGAAAAGCCTGGCAGAAATCTGCCCTGGCTTTTACAACACACCTGAGAATGAGTCACTATGTTTTGATAATCTTGTGTTTCCAAGATATTTTCTTTTTAATTGCAAAAACAACTAAATATATTTAAAAGAAAGCTTAATCTGCTGGTTGTTCTTTTCCTTGGCAGAATTTAGTAACAAGTGTGCTGCATAGCTGGCTCTCAGATCAAATAGCTGATGCCTGGGTGCTTCATTCTAGTCCCTCCAAAGCCAACAGGGTCCCAGTGTAGGACAAATCCCAGGGAAGCAAGACCAGAATTTGTCTGGCTTCTTCCTTTCCTGATGATGACCCTCACCTGGTGCTTTTTCCTCACCCAATTTGCCTCACATGGGGCTTTGAGGGAGATTCCCAAGAAAGGCCACCAACTGAACGTCTGCTCTTTTCATAAGCTTGCTGTAGTCTTAACAAAGTATGCCTAAAAATAGTAAAAATAACAATAACAGTCATATTTTGTATGTGTGCCATCAACCCTAAGGACATGAAAGCCGGGCACCCATTGTGCTGACTTATTGACTGTTATAATGATTGGCATGAGAAAGGAACATCACAGTTCCTTTGATACTTCAGGGAACAAAGGCATACTTTTCATCCCGAGTTTACTTACAAGTCTAAGGGATGAGACTGAGCAGTGCAAAGAGTTGGCAGTGTCAGTGTGGGGGCAGGGTGAAAGGGAGAAACCCACAGCTTTTATTTCCACACATAAATAAGGCTTGTTTTTATTAGTTCTCCTCTATGAGTTGAACCATGTGCTTCAGGACTGCATCACTTCAGAGTGATGTTGTTTCAACTGAAAAAAAGGTATTTTCCACCTTTAATCCTCTCATAAAAATATTACCACAAAAGCTCCTTCTAATATGCATGCCTCAGGAAACAAACATTTATGATCCCTGATGGTAGAAATGTCCTACTAGTACTGACATGTTCTGCCTTCCTCTGCCTTTGTTTGGATATTTTCCATGTTTTGTTTTGTCCTCTTTGTGGTTACGGGTGTAACCTTATTCCTACACTGATCTGCTTCATCATGCCTCTTTGAATGAACTTACAAGGGAGCTTCAAATCTCAGCATGCTTCAGCTCCTGGGTTATGCCAGCAGCCATTTGAATTGAGGCAGACATGGCCCTGGGGCTTTGGACAGAGTCTAGAGCTGAGATGCAGTGATGAACTAGGACAGGGAGATTGTCACAGGCTATGAAACTCCAAAATGGTATAAGATGTAAGTGGAAATAGATGAGGAGTAGGCTGCAGGTCAGCTGTTGCAAAATATGTAACCAGATTGACTGCTCAGCTTATTTCAAAACACTGAGTTCTCCTTTTAGACTTGAAAAATAATTAGGCGCAGAAATCTGTTCTGTTTTCTAGAAATGGAAAGGAACTGGAATATCAGCAAGTTTAGTGTCCTTAATAAAACCAGAATTGACATTATTTTGAGCAGAAGATATTAGCCATGATATTTGACTTGTTTCCCAAAAGACTAAGAAACAAAAATATCTTTTAATAGCTACAGTTATTTCCATATTTTACTGCATTTTCTTTTTTGGTTGCCTCAAGGTTTTATTCTTTGCCAGTAGTTGTAGAGCATGGGTAAATGGAATTAGTCAGCAGATTACAGATCTATTGCTGATTTAGCGCCTAAGGAAAAAAAAATATTACAGAGTGAAGATGAAGTGTATCGTTTAATGACAGCAACATCTAATTGCTTCAGTTAATCACCAAGTGAATATATTCTAAAGCTTTTAAATCAAAGGTATACAGTCATTTTAAATGACCTCACCATGGGAAGAGCTTCCAAATCATCATGACCTTAGAGCATACAGCCTGGCTATGACAGACTAGTATCAAATTGTGTTTACCCTTATTCAGCTGCTCATTTGGAGTCCGAGTGCATCTCACCAATGTTTAGCCATTAGGCCATGAAGGCAACAGTTCTTCAGTGCATGTATTGAGACCAAGCCTCTTTAGCATAAYGACTTGATAAATGAAAAGCCCTAGCCAGTCTTCCCAACACCACCCAGGATCAGCAGGGTGGGACAGAGACATTCCACACTGGGCACATGTCCTCTCCACCACTACAAGCAGCAGCACAAGTACACTAGCATTTGTTTGAGAATTTATTTCCAAATTAACTCACATAACTTGAATACTAACTTTCAAATTGCTTGGAACCTTCCAAAACAAAAAAAAAGGAATCAGCCCTCACTTAGATGCTATTTATTCTTAATGTTTTAATGATTAGTTTTAGCAAGGAGATTAGGTATTACCTCTGGTATTTATTGCCATTTATGGTGACTTTTAGGAGAGACCTATCTTTTGGACAGAAAATAGAATGAAAGAATGCTTTACCAAGATATTTTTCCCACCTTATCTCTTTTTCTGAAATTCCATTTAACTATTTGCTATTACAGTCTCAATATGCTTATTGTTCATGAAAATAATTTAAATTTAATATGAACATTTAAATTATAATCCCTTTAAGCACCCCAAAAGAGGGGAATGTAGAATTGCAACAGTCTGCTCTTAGGTGTTTGTGACTGTCTTTCTGTTTAATGTCTTCATTTCACTATCTCAGAAGGAGAACACTGGAGAACAATGTTATGGAATACCCAGCCTAAAGACTGAACTTCTTGCTAGGGTTGCTTTAGGGCACTTTGAAAAAGAATACAGTGTCATTCTGTGCCAGAGAGTTTCCTGGTCCTGACCACTGAGAACTGCTGATATCACTGTGTTACTGGAATAGGAATTGTGGCAAAAGGCATTGAGGAACCTCTCTGGTGCCTGTTCTGCAACAGTACTGGACATGGATTCTTCTGGCTTCATGTCCTGTATCCTCAACTTCCCTTTCTTTAGGGCCCAAACAAGGCAGATTGCCCCATTATTTTACTGAATTGTATTTTTAAGTTCACAGCTAGTCTTTGACCTTCATTCTGGATATGTCAAATAATTTCCCCCTTCTTCTTTCCTTCCTTTCCTTGCATTTTTATTTGGGACAGAAAAGAGTATTGCATGCATCTCAGATCTCCAGCATTGGAAGGACACTGACTTGTTTGATTGAGTCCAGAGAAGGGCCACTAATTTGATTAGAGGGCAGCTCTAGTCAGCAGCTCCTATGAGGAAAGGCTGAGAGAATTGAGTTGTTCAGCCTGGAAAAGAGAAATCTTTGTGATGACTTAATTGTGACCTTCCAGTACCTGAAGGGAGCTAAAAGAAGGATGGAGAAGGGCTTTTTACAAGAGCATGTAGTGACAGGACAAAAGGTAATGGTTTCCAACTGAAAGAGATAAGGTTTAGATCAAGTACTAGAAAAAAGTTTTTTACTATGAGGGTGGTGAGCCACGGAAATAGAACGTCCAGAGAATTTGTGGATGTGGATCCCTGGAAGTGCCTAAGGGTTAGTTTGATGGAGCGCTGAGGAACGTGGTCTAGTGAAAGGTGTGGTCTAGTGAAAGGGGGCTGGAACCAGGTGATCTTTCAGGTCCCTTCCAACTCACGCCATTCCATGATCCTATCATTCTGTAATATTTGGAATAAATAATAACACCACAAGAATGCTTGCACTGCATCCTTGAAAAATCATGCCTGTGCCCGTCAGCAGTCGGAGGAGAAGGTGCGTTCGGGAGCTCCCGCCCTTCCCGGTGACCGGCGCGTCCCTGCGATCCCGCAGAGCCGGGCGGGATCCCGGGACCAGCGGCGGGAGCGGCGCAGTCCCGGCAGCCGCCGGCAGGGGGCAGGAGCAAGGCGCCCGCAGCCCCGGGACGCGGCGACAGCGACGGCGGCGGCCGGAGCCACGCGGGTCCTGCGGCATCCCGGCAACAAGCACAGCCCGAACAGGCGTCCCGACACGACGCAGTGCTGCAGAGCAGCCTGACGGAGCACCAGGAGGTGCGATTGCTAAAAGGTCTCCCTGTTTTTGCTAAACGGTCTCGTTTCTGTGACCTTCAGGAAAGCATATTGTCAGCATAGAACTAGAAAATGTCGATTTTCCCATTTTCCTCGCAGAAACTGGCGTCTCCTTCACAATCCCCACCTTCATCTTCTGCTTGTCATCCCTTCTGTGCAAAGATTGATCTTGATGGCGTGACGTGATGCTAAATAGGGAGTAAATGGTGTCTCCCAAATGAGGTTTGGCTCTTTATTTTCTCAGTGTGTCATCATGTGCCCACTTCCTAAAAAGCAGCCCACAGCAGTGATGTGGATTGCTGTCACTGTGATGAGTAAGACCGGGAGAGAAAGCGCAGGGCTGAAAATAATTTGCAGAACTGTAAAAATCCAGGCTTACAGTACTAACTGAGCCAAAATCATGCAAAGTAATAAAAGACATACCAGATGCTGTAAACAGCCTCCTTTTAACATTTGCAATGAATAATATTTTAAAAAACCCAACTGACACTCATCAAATGCTACTAAGCGCTTGCAAAGGCTGTGGAGCAGAAGGCTCGCTCCGAGTGACCTTTTCCACTTTGCATTTTGGGGGTTTGCCTTGTGCCAACACTCGGAGAACCCAGCATCAACTGTTTGCAGGGCGTGGTGCCAGGCTCCCAGAGATGTCCCCGAGGGTAGAGGCAGACTGCCAGCAGTGCCTCCAGGGTCAGCCAGGACAGTCTCTGGGCAGCTGGGCACCCAAGCAGAGCTGTCCCAGTGGAGAATCAGCTTCACTGGCTCTGGATGTGCATGGCCTCAGTGACCTCCTAAGCCCACAGTGTCCAGGGGCTTGAAGGGCTGGGGGTTGCAATGTCATGTTTACAGTATTGTGGTAGCCTACCCAAGATTTACCCAGTCAGGCAATAATTGTGGCAGGAGCACTCAGGGCAGGTCAGTACTTTGCAAGGCCCTCAATTCAGCTTTTGTTGGGGAAAATAAAAATAGAGAGCTGCTGCCCTGAGTACTACTGAGCAAGACAAAAACCAGTGTCTGGCTAGAGATTGCCCATGAGCTTTATTTTCAAGAGGGCTAGCAACACTGTGATGTTGTTCTCATGCTGTGCTGATATTTAGTCCTGTGTGATACAAGAAGTGACAGTTTCAGCAGCTCGGGGTGGTGTAGCCTGACCCTCTGTTTATGCACTTCCTTATGGAGCACTTTGCCTTTGCTTTGCTACTCTGGAATGCTTCCTCTCAACTGTTTATTGGGATTGGAAATGCTATCCTTATTGCTTTATGTACTGAAATATAACCTCTTATTTTCTGTCTGCTCTTTTCCTCAATTTCTCTTCACCAAATGGAGGTGAGAGCTACCAATCTGTTTATAGCCACTCACTTCTCAGATTTCCGTATTTCCTGTTTATTTACTTTAAGAAGGTCTGTGTACACGTGCAGAAAATGCTGAGAAAGTGCATGGCAAGTGACAAGGGCCACAACTTGGAGTGGCATTGCGTGGGTCTGCGCCAGTTTGTTGGCAGGCCCCTGGCAGGTGAGATTGGAGAACACCCTTAACTTGGAGCCTGCCAGGTGGTCTCTGGGATCTCTGCATTGCCATCACATTGCTCCAGAGGAAATAAAGCCACAGGCCAGATCCTACCCACCCTGCTGTGTGCTGGAGGATATGTAGTCCACTCAAAAAAATGCTGAGAGGAAGAAAGTCAGGGGAGCCAGGACTGAAGATTTTGCTGCTGTTGGTACCCAGAGGCATAGCGAGAAGTTTGGCTGCAGCTTTTGCAGCAGAGAGCTGAGCAAAGGAGCCTCGTGAAATGGAAACCGTCTGGTAGCCTGGGAATTGTCTTTGGCGCACCTCTCCGTAAACTACACCCAGGCGTTCCGGTGTCGCTGGGAGGAAACTGGAGATGGCTCCGTGCTCGCTGTGGCTGGGAGCAGCTGGGAAGCGCGGGGAGGAAGCGGCCTGGGGCTGGTGCCTGCTGGCTGCTGGAGCGTGTTTGTGCTGGGGCCGGGGGCGCTGCATGGGCGGCTCTGCTCGCAAGCTGCARAAACAACCGGCCGGCCCATCGTGGCTGTTGTTATTGGAGAGGTTGGGAAAATGGGATGCGTCCACTTCAGCACATAAAAGCATCGGCAATCTCCATAATTCACCTCACTGTTCTTGCTGGCATGATTAATTTTCAAAGGTTTGGGCATGATTTTGTTAGATTCTGTAAATATTGGAAGTCATTTCCCAAAAATATTTTTTTCAGGCTCTTTGGTTAAAGGTGGCGTAAATTACACTTTTATTGCTTTAATAAACAGGCTATTAACAGACACTGTGATGGAAGAGCAACGCTTTACACAGACGTTCAATTTATGATTATGTCATACTGTTTTAGAATGACCTGAAATTCTATATTGGAGAAGAACACACATTGTTTTAATTTTCTTGATGATACAACAGCTTTATAGAACTTGCTACAGGCTCATCAGTTCAGATGCAGGTATGATTCATACTAGGCATAACAAAAATGACTCAGGAATATAATGCCACCATTGATAATATTCATTGTTCATATGCTCTTTAAACACAGTAAAAAGAGTTTGTATTGTTTAAGGTTGCCGACACCACGGGATTTCCACTTTTCCCAAGAGGATAGAACAGTTTTTTACAGTTTTCCCATGCTCAACACCAGCAAGCCTACCTCTGCAGGTGACAGCTCAGCTGCCCAACCCGTCAGGTTGCACAACCTTCCTTTATTGCCTGTGCAGAGTTGTGGTATATGGCTAAGTCCTGGCATAGTGCAGCTAGGTTAGCTCACAACCAAGAAAGACTGCTGATCCTCCATCTCTGGAAGCTCCATGAACAACTGGGACACCTCAGGAGTGGTGCTGGTTGATCTCTGGAAAAAAGTGATTTTTTGGAGTKCTTCCCTTCTCTATGTTCCATGATATTATACTTTTTATTGTACTTGAACACCTGCTTGACCAGTAGACGTGACCTGTCAGGATTCTTATTGTAGAATATGGCTTTTTTTCTTAATTGTGAGCCAGGTTTAATTAGAAACTGAATGTAATATTCTCTTCATTTGCCCCCCTAGTTCCTCTCATCTGAGGCTGTGTCTATGGAGTGCTTTCCAAGGCCACACCTGCAGACCCTGATTTTTGCAGTCATCCTCTTACTCTGTTGTAAAATCTTTACATGCAGAGGCTGTATGCAAACACAGAATACTGGCTGTAATGTAGTTACGGTATTGGATACAAATAAATCAGTTTCAGCTGCATCGCACTGTAGCCAAGAGTTTCCAAAGCATATCTGGAACAAAATAATAATATAATTTCAGTAGAATTTAATGAGGCTGTAACTCCAGAGACAGGTTGTGGGCATAACTGTAACCCAGGAGTTTAGTTTCCTGAATCCTGAAACAAATTTATGGCTTCAGTGGATGTTCTCCTGAATGTATCTTAAATAAAAGACATACTTGTTTTTACATTGTTTTCTCTGCTGCACTCATCATATCGCTTTCTCATCCTCATCTGTTCTTTGGCTTTTGCCCTACTTTTGAGTTCCTCTCATGCTCCCATATTATACTGGTTCACAAAAGTTCACTCATAAAAATTTCAGTATTTATTTACCTTGTGCTACTTTCTTATTATAGCATCTCTGAATGTACTGTACATTCCTGATTCCAGAGTAGTACATGGTGCTGGGAATGGCTGGGTGACAAACTCCGTGTATGTGTCTGGGATTACAGGCACACACACAACTTTTTACAGGATTCTTTTCACTTACACACCACTTACACTTACCAAAGTGTTTTAGCTTTTTCTTCTCTTTGTTATAATTCTTTTAAAACTAAGTGAATGTGATTGTGAATAATGACAGATCATTTCTTGTGTTCATTAGAATAAAGATTCCTTGTGAAATCCTACCTCACATTATTACAATTGCTCATTTAAAGAATCACCTGAAGTTTTACTTCATGTTTCTCACCCTGATCTACAACTCAAGGTATACCACCTTGTGGTTGGCACTACAGGAGGACTTGAACTCTAAATTATATTTGGCTTTTACTTTACAGTGCACCTTTTATAACTTTTACCTTTTGTTGCTTTCTGTAGGCAGAGGTCTGCATCAAAATGAGCATAAATCATATATATATATATATATATATACATATATACATATGATTTTTTTTAATGTTAGGTTCTTCACTTTTCATTTTTCATCTGTTATTAATTTTTGCCTTCAGTTGGATCCACTCTTTCTTGTTCCCTTAAAATTCAAGTGGTTTGAAAAGATCTCTGATTCACCACTGGCACCACTTCAGTATAATGCCAGTGTCATTTGACTAGTATATGAATAGTAACAGCTTTCATTGGAAAAAAGAGTGCAAGAGCCAGGAAAGAAATGTACTATCACCTCTCTTGGGCCACCTGCCTGCACTGGAGGAGGTAAGGAATTCCAGGACAAGCTGCTTTTTAAACCTAGCACAGCAAATACATTCAGAAGACATTACTTTATAAGTCATTCCAAATGTTGGATCAGTTTGTCCTCTGAAGTCATAATATGGTGCAGCTACTTTCAAAATCCATCTGCCAGCCAGACTAAGTAATTAAACTCCTCTCTCCTGCTCCCTCATGCAATGCCCCGAGGTCTGTCCCTCCTTCCCTTCTGCTGCAAGGCCCAAGAGGTCACCTGGCACTGGGGCAGGTGGCTGCAGGTGTCCCTGCAGTTGGACACCAAAGGCTCTGAGCTGGCCAAGCTGCTGGCCTGAAATAAACCCATGGGATGCAGAAGCTGCATCTCCTGACAGATGCCTTCGTCCACATGCATCAGCACTGGTGCTGTGGTAGCCAGTTATTTTTTAGCTAAGGCCATTAATTCCCTGCCAGCCTCCTGAACCCTGTCTCTTCCATATATCTTGGTGAGCCGGTGGGGTTTAAACAATATTTGACTTGGAGGTACTACAAGGCAAATGCACAAGTCATCAAAGGCATGTTTTATAATCATGGCTTAACATGATTCTTTTCTTTGGCATTTGACTGAAAGAAAAAAGATAAAAAGGTGATTTTAAAAGCCTTATGATTTTAAGCATTCAGAATGTCCCAGCCTTCTATCATTGTGAATCCATTTTCCCTTGTTGAAGGGGGAAAGTTTACTCGGGAGTAATAAACAGGTCCCGTGGGACTGCAGCGTGCTTCTGCAGTCATGCACAAAGTGAGTCGGCCAGGAAAGGGATGTCAGCCAAGAGGCTTCAGTCCCACACTTCAAAGGACAACACTCATGGGCAACAGCTTTATTTTCCTTTTCAAAATGCTCTGATGAGCACTTTGCTGCATTGCTAGTGATACTGTCAAGAGACAATGTCCTATGCACATGGAAATATAAAAGGATGATTCTTGTCTTATTGACATCTGCTGTGGTGTCCCTGAAAAGTGGACTGCATCACGTAACAAATTTAAAATAACCGTACACCCAACCTCATTACCAGGCCTAAATAGGCAGTGGATGAGAATCAAGTTAGTGGGATACTATTTCCTGAAAAGAGGTCATTGCTTCTCCCTGTCTCATTGTTTTGACCTATTTATAGGTTTTTTTAAACACTCAAGCACTCAGGGAAAAGCCTTCCTGGAGAAATCTATTTGGAGTGGTTTACCTCCAGATGAGGTAGGTCTTATTTAGCTGAGCAAACATCAAGAGCAACACTGGAGATTAATAGTGGGTGAGAGGGACACCTAAGGGGATGACATGACAAATGTTCCAGGCCAGCCCTGTAGCCGCCTCCAAACCAAGGTAACAGTGCACTTTCTGAGCTGTTTCAAGACATTGTCTTTGCCTGGATAACCCCTCTGAAATGCTGCTCTGCCTCTTGAGGCTTTTGCTAATCCCCATTCTAAGACAACATTTAGAGATATTTTCCCACTGCATGTGTGGTAATATGAAAGTAGATTCGAGAGCCTGGGAGACAAAGCCAGCCCTCTCCTAACATGGTGCTCAAACTGAGGTGAATTTGCTGAGGCTAGGAGGTAGAATAGGATCCTAACCCAAAGCCTACATTTCCTAGTGCAAAGCATCCGGTGAAGTCCTCCTGTAGTGGACAGGGCTGGAATGGATTGGATCTTGATTTATAAAGTGTCAGTCTCTTGGGTAGGCAGAACCTGGAGTTAGCACCCATTGAGTTGTGCAGCCTCATGGGTAATCTCAGCATCTGTTGTTGTAGGTGCCTACTGAAAAAATTGAGTCTGAGGTGTTATGTGTGATCTTCATCACATTTATGCAGGATTTAGCCATAGAGATATTTTCGTCTTTATCGTTTCCCCGCTAGCTGACAGGTGTAAGCTGCTGCTCAAGAAATAAATATTTTATCTGTTGCTCTTTACCTTGCTACTATGACTGCAAAACTTTGTTCAATTCACCAATGCCTGCACTTTTTCATCAGAGACCTTATGATATGCCATCCAATTTTCCACTGCATTATTTGGAAATCAGATTGTGCTGTTTTCAAGAAAAACAATTTCAAATGGAAGAGTTAATTACTATAAACCCATTTGTAACTTGATCAAATATTAAAAAGTTGACAGACTTCAGAGTGCAATTTTCTTCACCAAGTAAGGTTCCTGCCTTCCTATTATTGTTGTGGTTTAGAATTTGTAGCTTCAATTAGTCAGTGCTGGTGTGTATTCAGCTGCTACTCTCATGGCAATACCAGGACTTGGTTCTCTTCTCCAGTCTGAAGTAAAGAAGCCAGTGTGGGATGATCAGCTGATATATTTATCATAATCTTGGAGCCAGGGTATTGAGAGAAGGAGGGACTTGGAAATCTGAAGATTGCTGCTGTGTGACGTTTCAAAAAAGCACAACTGAAGTAACAGTGGAGTTGCCTAAAACTGCATTACTTATTTGTAAAAGTGAACATCTCTACATTAGATATTGTATCTTTACATTCTGTATTAAACAGCTCCTGACCTCTGACACTCTCTGAAAGTAGAGAGCTACACAGCTCTCAGGATGGGGCTCTGAGCTAAAAACACTGCCCAGCCCATGCAATGCTCAGCTCCTTCACCCCTAAATGGCAGCTGACACCTGGACCTGGCCTTCTCTTCATGCCAGCATTTCATGTGCTGCAATGAGATGTTCAAAGGGAGAAGTTCAAAGGAATTTTCTTTTGTAGAGGAGGGGTATCTTCCAGCAATTGAAGTACCACTGGCCAGGTGAAAATCCTGCATGGGCTTGTTGACCTCCCTGTAGACTCCTTGGAGAAGAAGCACATTAATGGGGTTTTGCTTCTCATGACACCGTTTTTGTTTGGTTTTTTTTTGTTAAGATTCTCAAATTAGTGGGTTTTACATCATCTTTGCTTGCTCAAGGACAACATCTTCTCAGCTGCTCTGAAGCAATAGCTAGACTTTGTGTTCTTTGGCATTACCTTCTATTTTGATCACCTAGTAGAGCAGAAACCAGGATGCACTCCTCAAAAGTATTCCATCTTGTTAGAAAGATATGGGCATTTGAATCAAAAAGGCCTACTGAAGGGTAATTGAGGGCACATTTAAATGTCTCTGTCAGAAAGGAGAAAACACAAAAGGCAAACAGGTATGTTCTGAAGACCTCACTGTTATTCCCTGAATAAAGGGCGAATAAATGCTCCTAAATGTACCCATCCAACATCCTGCTGCAGTCAATTGAGAGTAGGTTGATCTTTAAAAGAGTCATTTTTGGGGGTTTTGCTGAAAGCAAGACAGAAGGCTTTGTGTTGTCACCTGGACTAGACACCTCTAAGCAATGCCTTCTTGGTCCAGTCACTTCAGAATGGATCGTTCAAACATAAACAGAAACACTTTTGGCCTGTCCTGGAAAATTCATCATCAAACAGAGAAAATGGAAAGGTTTTATTCTGTAAAGTCAGTGGCCTTTGCAAATGTGAATTTTAGCAGGAAAGTTCACAGAGAGTGGTTTAAAGTTTTACAAATCCAGTTGAAGGAGGCTAATAAAAAGCTTGGGCTAAACTGTTATTCTGGAGGATTGTTCCTCTGAGACTTCCTAGAGGGCATTATTAATGCTGTGTGTCACAAACACTTTGATCTGGCAGCAGAAGTCTTTGGAGCTGGCAGCAGCTGCCTCTCATCTTGCCCCAACATATCTCCTTACTTTGGCCATGGAGAACTTCCTTCTCAGAATCCAAAAAGGAAATAAAATCAACAGGGCAAGGTTGAGCAGCTAATTTAAACCTGTCTCCCTCCAGACTGTTGCTATGTCCTGACTGTTTAATACTGAGGAAACCTTCCTAGGAACAAATGCACACTGATGTCTCACCCTTCAGCTGGTCTCTGTATCATCCAGGAAGGTTGCTGTATTCCCTGGGAGAAGACTGGCTCTTCCTGGCAAGAGGACAAGTGACTCAGGAATGACTCACTGGTGCAGGAGAACCTGCTGGCAGGAAGACACTGTCCTCAGTAGTGGCAAGAGTCTTCTCTGCAGCTCAGTCATGGGGAACTGCAGGGAGCCAGCCTGTGCCCGGGTGCTGCAGTGTGACAGTCTGATGGCGCAGACCTGCTGAAGGGAAGGAAGCCCCAARGACGTGCAGTGTGGCAACAAATCCTCTCAGAGCTGGCCAGACAAGGTGCCCTCCCTGCTCTTGTTCCAGCTCAGAGGCACCAACACTTGTGCAAGTCTACTGGCTTTATCCTTGAGATAATTTTTCTAATTCTGCTTTGTTTGCCAGAGCAGACAGTGCCACAGCCCTTACATCCATCACAACCAGTGGAAGACAGCTCCTGCCCAGCTTCCCTATGCAGCCCCATGGCTGGACCATGGAGATGAGGAATGTTGTTCTCTGCAGCTGCTGTCACACCAGTCAGGGAGCCAATTCTCCACCCCTGCCTGTGCTACAAGAGGCACCTAGCACAGTCCCTTCATCAAGTGGATCAAATGGTCCTGGGCTCAATATCTTATGACCCAGCCAAATATGTTTACAATGGCTGGTATTTAATTGAACAAGTAACCCAAGGGGCTGTGTACAGTTTAAACTGTAACAATTTAAACTGTGTACAGTACAACATTATTCTTCAAAAGACTTTCAGACTTTGGTTGTTCCTAACATGGATGGCTCTGGGTGGGTCCTTTTCCTCTGAGGTCAAAGTCTTCCATCTTAACATTCTTCATGGATTTGATACTTCTCTGCTCTCTTTTCTGCCATGTGTAAAATATCCAGTGACAATGATTAGATTAGAAACTGACAATAATTTGAGGAGAGCTGAAGGTAAATTCTGCACAAGGATGTATGAGGAGGACTGATAAATATTCTCACTGCAGATGGGATAACTAGAAATGGCATAAATAAAAGTATTTTCCTGATGTCATGTGAGGAAAGGAGCACCTGAGAAACTGCTGGAAAAATAAGAAGTAGTTAAGCAAGTGACAACTGCAGACGTGCTTTTCTGCTGAGGATCACACTCACATGGCTAATATATGATCCCAAGGGAGGAAAGATTAAAGATAGCCACTCTGTCGATCAGAGATGCCATCAGCTGATCTGAGGCCACGGTAGTTCATGTGAGACCCTGTGTGCTGGCTTTGTGATACCAGCACATCCCTCTGTGTGCTGCAAGTTGTCCCTTTGGCATGTCATGTGTCTCTGTGTTGACTGCTCCCCAGGGCTGGGGTGACACATGGGCCATTCTGTAGCACTGCCTGGGGCAGGCAGGGAGATGTCTCTGGTGCTGCTATGGTGTGGCAGAGTCAATCTTCACAGAAACCTCTTTGTTTTGCCTATTAGCCCTCTAAGTACTCTGCTTTCTGTCTAGGTTGGATGTGGGGGAAAAAAGGGTTCTTTCCTGGCGAAGAAAATTCTAATTGCAGGTGTGAAAAAGTAAAATTATTGTGAGAAGTTCCTCCTCAGAGGGATGTCACCAGCCTCAGTGGTATTTCATAGGAGTCAAATATGGCCTGCTGACCACAGAGAACAAGGGCTCTAGGTCCTGGATTTGAGTCTCTGCCAAACAAGCTAAAAGGTTTTTTTCAGTGAAAGATGTAGAGGACATGGGAAATCCAGCATACACAATTTAACTTTATTTTAGGTAAAATGGATGATGGACACAGAAGCACACCAAGATACTGAAAGAGCACCTTTTGTCAATAGCATCAAAATGTGGATGACAAAACTGGCTGATGGGAGTGATAGAGCAGGCAGTCAGCAGTGGTGCTAAATCAGAATAGGACTTGCACCAAGCATGGTTGCCCTGAGATTAACACCTTCAAAATCATTGAGTCCAGTCATAAACGTAACACTTCCAAGTGCACCAAACTTGAAGCTGGTACAAGACACATTAGGGGCAGAAGCATACAAATAAGATATTACTGGATCACAGTAATACAGTTTTAAAGGAAGAACAAATATGAAATTATATGTTTAGGTAAGAAGTAGACAAGAAATCTAAATAGCTGTACTACAGGGTCTTCTACCTCTGATATGGCTCAGGCAATAGTCTGTGAAAAGCTTCAGGTTAGACCTGCAAGAAAACTTAGATATCAGACAGGCACTGCTGACTGTTAAATCTGAAATGACCTGCAGAATCTGTCTGTTGGCTGCTCCTAGTCTTGGAACTAAATGCATGAAGGCCCTAAACATTTACACTTCCATCCCTAATACCATTTGTGTCTCCATGCATACTGTACGTGCAACACAGCGGTGGGTTAAAAAGTCTCCAACCTGCCTTCAGATGAGTCTGACCTGTCACTGTCACACCACAGGGCTGTGCAGAAATACCAGCCCAGAAACCTGGAGCTGTGAAAGCTTGCTGGGTGATGCTGCCAGCAGGCAGAGGAGTCAGGGCAAACGTCTGCACCAGGATGACTGCCAGGCTTGCTTAGCTGCAGCCTGCTCTGAGAACAGCCACAGGCTGCCCTGAGGGTCTGCTGGAGGGCTGGAAAGAGCTGGAAGGGCTGGTTTTGGCAGGGCTGTGCAGCTGGGTGCCCATCTCGGGCCACACTGAAGGGCTGTCACAAGCAGGATAAATCTTTCTTGCCCCTTCTTGCCTATGAGATCTGAGCTGATAAGAATTCTCTGGAAATGACTGTCAGATTAGGCTGAAAGCTAATCAGGGAAGATGGTGAGTAATTCCACCTGTTGATAAATTGCTTAATGCTGAAAGCATTCACTTATTAGGATGAGCAATATTTGAGTCCTGACTTGGTGAAAAGGATCCTTGACCTTATCCAGCCTCCCAACAATTTTTTCAAGCAGAGACTGACCACGTGTTCTGTGTGAGGCTCACTAGGTCTCTTGTGCAAAGCACCACAGCCTCCCTGATGTAATTAAACATGTCTTGGTCCTGAGAGATAACTAAAAAATTCATGTTTGTAATAGAAAGTGAATCTAAAGAAGTTCTGAGTCTGCTCCAGTACCTCTTTCAAAGTCTCAATACTGGATGTGCTTATAAAAACGACCCAATTTGATGCTTAAGTCTACTAGCTGATGTAGGCACTCCTGCCCAACATGGAAAGTAGGGAAAACTTCCTTTATCAGACTTCTGTTCCCATGTAGCTCTGAATACCCTGGGCCGGGAGATGGCATGAAGGTTATTTTCAAACCCTTAATTATGGATTTGCCTAACTTAATTCTTTTGAAATTTATCAAATGAAGGAAAGGAAAAATGATCTTGTGACTGAGGCAGAGGGCTGGCATTCATGAGCTTGGGGCTTTATTCATCTGTTCCCTGGGTTTCCTGCTTGGCCCTGGGCAAACTGCAATCTGCCCATGCCAACATTTCCTCCTCTGTAATGTACAGATAAGGGTGTCTACTTCATAGGGTTTGTTTTAAGCTAAATTCATTTTAATACTCTCATGATTTCAGGATTTTTTTCCCTGAGATTTGCACTTGTATTGGAAGTACAAAGAATTATTGTAACCATTAGTGCTAACAATAATGATGAATGCACTTCAGTTTGGAATGTTTGCTTCTCACATGTTTGTTTATAGCTTCAGAGCATAATAAATGATTCTGTGATACAATCTCTTAATCTTGTTCCCCAGCCCTCTGCTCACCCTGCATGAACCTGCAGTTACACTGGCAGTCCTAGACCAGAGATTCAGGGTTTGCTTGGCCTACCACATTCCCTCATGGAGTTTATAATCAGTAGGATCATCCCTAAGTGTTGCCTCCCTCATCACAGTATTACCCTGCTATGGTTCCCCAGGCAACAGCATTTGAGGGGAAAGGCAGCAGCATATCTCTCTTGCAGGTCAGCAATGCTCTGCATAGTTCCACAGGCAGTGTCTTTGCTCCAGGGCTCATGAAGGTCCTACATGAATTGTGGCAATTTTAATTTCATGCTCCTCTGAATGTGAATAGTATTGGCCTTATCATATTCTTGTGTCTGCATTACTGATGGTCCCTTCTTCTCCCATTATATCCCTCCCATAATTTTAGGCTTCTCAGCTGTTACTCTGGGATCTTTTTTGAACAGTGATGGCACCCACACTGGTTCATGCCCTCAGTGAGATGATGGTGGATCTGATGATACTTTATGAAAGTTTAGCACTGAAACCACAAATCAGGGAGTGTATCTTGATGTCATCCCAGAGATGACATCCATAAATCAGATCAGCATGTTCTGGCCAGCTCAACACACCAGCTCACCTTTCAAGTTGCTTCATAGAGGGATTAAATTTTCTTCTTCTCTTATATAGCAATAAGGAAGCAAAGAAGATTCCCTTTTAAGAGCTAGTTTCAGAAGATCTGTCCTGCATCAAAGCAGCTGAGTTATCTTGATTGAGTTACCTTGGCCCAGAGCAATGATTTGAGGTGACAGTTTCTTGGAGGAGCTGTACCATGTTTTTCTGTCCTTTAGTTCCGTGTCTGCAAAATTTTCTGCTAAGAACAAGCACCTTCCCATCTGGGATTCATGGGGCTCCTTTATAGTCCTGTGAATATTTAGCAGCTCTTTTCTGCTTTTCACTTAATGATTGTCTGCCTGAGGACATTTAGAGGTGGAATATTCTAAATAATTGTAAATTCAGGAAAACAATCYCCTTCTCAAAAAATCTGTCAGAGGTAAAAATAATTACTGAAGTAAAAATGTGGGGGAAAATGAAATATCTAGTCAAAGAAATGAATCTTTGTCTCTTTGACATCAAGAAATATTTTGCCTGTTAGCAAGTGGAAATGGCATATTGCCTATGCCATAGGTCTATTCCTAGGTGTGTTTAATTATTTTTTCTCTGCATGAGGACAAATATAGGCATTAGTAGACATATAGTGCAATGTAAGCTACTTACAGGTAAATTTACTTGCTGGCATATCTCTGAAAAAAATTCAAATGTTGCAAATAGAAGGCATTAATGCCATTTATTTTTAACTTTAGAAGAAAGTCCACAGAATCACTAGGGTTAGAAAGGATCTCTGGAGATCATCTAGTCCTATCCCTGTCAAGGTAGAGTCACCTAGAGCAGGTGACACAGGAATGTGTCCAGGTGGGTTCTGAGTGTCCCCAGAGAGGGAGACTCCATGACCTGCCTGGGCAGCCTGTTCTGGTGCTCTGCCACCCCAATGTAAAGAAGTTCTTCTCATATTGAGATGAATCTTGTGTTTTCATGGCCATTGCACCTTGTCCTGTTGCTGGACACCACTGAAAATAGTCTGGCACCATGCTCCTGGCACCTGGCTTTGAGATATCTGTATGCATTAATGATATCCCCTCTCAGTCCTCTCTTCTCCAGACTAAACAGGGCCAGTTCTTGCAGTGTTTCTGAAAGAAGCTCCAGATTCTTCATCTTCTTCTTGGCACCCCACTGGACCCTCTCCACATCTTTTCTTTCTTGTACTGAACAGCCTAGAATTGGACAGAGCTTTGCAGATGTGCCCTCACTAGGGCTGAGGAGAGGGGCAGTCTACTCAGGCAAGTTTTCACCTCTCTCAGCCTGCTGGTCACACTCTTTCTGATTCAGCCCAGGATAACATTGGCCCTCCTGGCTCATGGTCAACTGGTCATCCACCAAGACTGCCAGGTCCTTCTCCACAGAGCTGCTCCCAGCCTGTGTAGGTACTCGGGGTTATTCCTTCTGAGGCACAGGATCCTACACTTGCCCTTGTTGAACCTCATTAACCTTCTCTCCACCCAGTGTTCCAGCCTGCCAAGGTCCAGCTGAATGGCAGCAGAGTTTTCAGGTGTGTTGGCCACTGCCCCAATATCATCATCAAACTTGCTGAGGGTAAATTCCATCCCTTTGTCCAGGTCCTTGTTCAATAAGGCAGGATGAATGGGACAAGTTGAATAAGACTGGACCTGCTGTTGATCCCTGGGGAATGCTACAGACTACAGGCCTCCATCTGGATTCTGCTCTGCTGATCACAGCCTTTGAGCTGTGCCATTCAGCCAGCTCTTGTTACAGCCTTAGTGTTCATAGACAGTGCTGTAATGAGTACAGAGAAGAAATGCACCTCTAGAAAATTGTCTGGAAAAGGATATCTCTGTACATGCACTGCAGGGAGGTTAGCTCAGTCTTCAGGTTTGAGAGTAATACTGGTATGATACCAGATTTTCTAGTACTCTTATGTACCTACTCAATACTTTATCATGATAGGCAAAATGGTGTAGCTGGAGGCAAAATTAGGCATTGAATATACAAACACAATGAAATGAAGCCTTTTATGCAAGAAGATAATCTTTGTAATGCTTTCATAGTAAGTTTTTCCTTGTAACTTCTCTAAACAAAATGGGATCTGAAACCTCTTATCTTGATATTTGGTCTGATTTTTATGTATTTCATCTGCAGTAGTGAAAGCTTGGGATTTGTTTCCCTATCTTTCTACTCTCCCATTCAAAGGGAAAAACAACATTGCATGAACATTTTATTCTACTTTTTCTCCAGACTTCTCTTTTTGTATCAAATCTTCAGAAGGAAAAATACCTCAAAACAACAAGCTGTCTACTCTGTGTTTCACATCTCAGCTGCTATTACTGTATAAATTATTTTGCTTAGAGACAGCTTGGCAGCATGTGACACTCCATCATCAAAACCCAGCAAGCCTCAGTGATGTGTTTAGTGCCATCTCATCTGTTTAGGCATCTTCGTCTATAACAATTTGTCACATCCCTCAAAAAAGGAGAACTCAGATTTTGAGAACTTGCACCTATTAAATGCAGAGCTTTGCAGAGGGGATGAGATTTTATCTTTTTGACCAAAAAACCCGCTGTAGAAGAAGATTTTGAGAATGAGCAATGCAAGGAAAGCTGGCCAAAATAGCAAAGTTCCAAATCTGGTAACAGGAGCAATAACAATACAATGAACTTCTATTTGTATTTACATAAATTAATTTCTTAATTTAATTATGCTATTATGCCCACAAATTTGTATCAAATCCAACAACATAAACCCAAACTCAGCTTAATGAAGACACAATAACACAGCAAGATCTCACTGTGTAATTACACTAAGGCCTTGATGGGTGGCCAAATGAACTTGCTGTCCTTTCCCTTGTCCTTGGCTGACTGTTGTTTGTTGTTCTGCTTGAACTGAAGCATTTTTTTTTTCTGCACTGTGAATGCTTACATTAATATTTCTTGGTGTCTCCCCTGTAGTGTGGGTAGGTTTTACTGAAAACAGAGCATAGTGTATGACCTAAGCACTAGAAAAGTCAGGCCTGAACTCTGCAGGCACTTAATGTGCACTGCCAGGAGACAGTTTCCTCTGCTGCTGTCATGGAAAGTTTATGGACACTGAAGGTCTAAGGTGGCACTTTGATGTGCTGTTTTTGCAACGTATGTTCAACCACCAGCTGATTTTAAAAAATATATAAAGTTCAAGTGGGCTTTGAGCTCATAGTAAGCAAAAGGTCATTGACCTGTGCTTTGATGGATATGGTTACTGTCTGGTTTTTTGTGGTAGCAGGCCCCTTTGGCAGTCACATGGTTGTTCAGACCTCTTTTCATCGACTGGGATTCAGGATACACATGGGCTAAGCTGCACTGGTAACCCTACTATTTTTTTCTGGTGGCAACCCTGAAAAAATGTTGAAGTAGTGTGTTGCTTGTGTGTTTAACACATTGGACTTCTCAGAGGACAACATTATACTAAATAAGAACTGCAGAGGTAGTATTATCTGTGATGTGGAGCTGTGGTGCATCAGAAGCAGAGGTCTCTGCAGCTTTACATTTAGCTGTGGGACCATGGGAGGAAGGCCAACACTTAACAACACTTCCTCACTCAGGTCTGCAATCCCTGAGACTGAAATAGAATTGTACGCTCACACTTACACTGGGTTTTCGTAGGCTTTTAGGATAGTTTGGGTTGGAGGGGGCCTTTAAAGATCATCTAGTACAACCCCCTTTTGTGTGTAGCCTCCTGCCTTTGTTTCTCTTGCCTCATTAGGCTGTTAGCTGTTGCAGGTGGAGGGTGCCTGTGCTCAGTGTTTGTACAGCACAGCAGGATCCCAGTCCCACTGACTCCTCCAGTGCTGCTAAAATAGCAATGAATACATTCACTGCACGTGCTTTGCATGTGAGCCCTGTTCTTCAGTCTTGCTTAGCTAGGTAAGACATGGTGCTTTTCCTGCTCCCTAAGTGGGTAAACACTCTCAGGCGGCCAGAGAAAATTAATTTCAGATGCAAGTAATATTCAAGGGTCTCCATTGGCCTGTATGTGCTTTTTGTTTTATTCATCTCTGTCCTCTTTAATTTGGTTAGATAGAGATAATGAAGAAAGAAGTGAGAAAAAGTGTAGCTGAGCTGGTAAAACAGGCTTTCCTATGGCAAGCAGGCTGTTCTTATCTGGAAAGCAGGACTTAAGGACTAGATTCTCTGAAATCCTGTATCTTGTGACGCTGGTAAGACTAAAGTAAATACCTTCCTAAAAACTGGCAATTTTTTCTATCCACTTTGCATTCAGGCAAATACCGATTCAAAGAGCCAAGCCAAAATCATCATAAATGAATATTCATAAGAGAAAATAGTGAGTGAAATGACTAGATAAAGGGGAAAAATATATTCACCTACGTGACTCTTTCCTATCCCAGCTGAAAGAGTAACTTTTGTAATAATATTATTTAATGATCCCAGACAATGTTTAGCATTTCTAACCTATGTTTAAGTAGCTGCTCTCCACACATTTTTAACCCATGATGCAAAAGCACTGCATAAAGTCAGCACTGTGTGTAGCATAAGTGCACTCTTCTATTGAAATCATATCATCAAAAGTGTTGTTTTCATAGAAGGAAAGAATCATTTATGTTGGAAAGMTCTTTAAGATCATCAAGTCCAACTGTAATTTTGCTGGTAACTGATAAAAGATTTTTTACCTACTTGAAGACTATGGATGGACACCTTCAAAAAACCTGAAAAAGCCTGAAAATTAGTTATATAAAAAGGTTGTGGTAGAAAGGCAGCCAGCAATTTCATGGTTTGCCTTGTTTTTCTTTTCTGGCAAGAAAAATGGGCCTGGGAAAACTCTCCTGAGCTGAAATTGCAGCCGTGTCACAGAAATGACACGAGCACAGGAAATAGTTGCCTTATAGCTGCTCGCTGGGATCCCAGATGACTTCAGTGAAGTTCACTCCAGCTCATGTGTGTGCATGAGGAGCAGCAGAGTAATATTCCCAAAACCAGTGCTCCTTGAGCCCCCAATGAGTTTCTCTGCCCCATTCAGGCTTTCTGTGGTGAGGGTAATTGGAGAACTGTATGTTTTACAGGRGATCCCATACCACTGCTTTACTTACTCCACAAAATGTATCTAACATGAGGGACACTTCTGTTGTTTTTGTCAAAGAGAAATATGAAATACTTACATCTCTTTCCAGTTAACTAGGAAATAACAAATGCAATTTTGTATCAAAAGAGCTTCAAGTGATTAAGCTGTTGAAAGTGGCAACTTCGATTATAGGAAGCCTCTAGGGACAATATTGCAGCCACAATACTAATACATCATTGCCATTAAATAACACTGAGACATGGTACTTCTTAGTTGTCCTGATGACTGCATAACTTGACAAGAAGAATGCCATTGCTTACAAATTAGAAAACACTTGATATTTTATTAGGTCAAATTTAAATTACTCTTTTAGAAATGGTTTTGTAAACAAAGAAATTCTTTTCTCAAGCATGACAAGTTTGTGTGGTTCCTGCTAGGAAAATAAATTACTTGGGAATCAGGATGTACAAATTCACACAAGACAAAGAAGCAACAACATTTTAAACAAAAAATTGCAGGTGATCCATGTGCTGTAAACTCCTGTCAGAGCTGGTAACAGCAAACAAATCAGTGATGTGCAGGTTTCATAATTTTATTTTTAATTGTTAAGACTAAGAAAAATAACCACATAAAAAGCTGCAATAAAATAGGACTAGTATCTGTAAAGATCAGAAGATATGCATATCTTCATCTATTTTGCTTTCCTTTGTAATTTAAGATGCTAAGTTAACTTATTTCTATAGAATTATTATCTAAAATCAAATGCTGGGCTTTTTTTCTGTTATCCCTTCTATTTTTGTGTTTTACTGCTGTTGCCTTTAAATCCAAATGTCTCCATGTAAACATTTTGGAAATAAATGGCATAAAATAACCCAGGAGTCCTAATAGACAGCTTTATGGATCACTTTGGATAAATGTAAAGCAGACATAACTACTATTTATTTTGCAAAATACTTTGATCAAATTTAAGGGTTGTGTATGTACCAAGTTAACTATTGACATTTTTGTATAATAGTCCTTTCATTTCTAAATTTTGTATGTTTTGTTCCTTTTTTTCACAGCTTCAATTTCTGTTTGGTAGTATGAATTCATCATCCTGCCAGCATCCTGTCACAGAATTCACAGAATCACTGGGTTGGAAGAGACCTTTAAGATCATCGATTCCAACCCATGCCCTAACACCTCAACTAAACCATGGCACCAAGTGCCACATCCAATCTCTTTTTAAACACATCCAGGGATGGTGGTTCTACCACCTCCCTGTTCCACCATTCCAGTACTTTATCACTCTTTCCATAAAAACCTTTTTCCCTGACATCCAATGTAAATTTCCCTTGGGGCAGCTTAAGACTGTGTCCTAAAGAGAAGGAGGAGCTGAATGAAGATTGGAGAAAACTGCAGGGTTCTCCTATCACTCTGAAATTCAGTTACTACTGACTCTTTTTCTATAGTGATATATAGGAATTCTAATTAAAATTTCTGTCACTGCTTGACAGCAAAATAGTAAACATTTGTAAAGTTCTTTCCTGGTTCTAAATTCTTTTTCACATAATTACTTTTTATTTCAAGGTGTCCTAGACTTACAGATGAGAAAGATGACAGAGTAACAAATGGCGTCTTGTCAGACACCTCTCCTAGTGTCTGTAAAGGTACTTCACAAACAGCTCTATCTTTGCTTTTTTCTTTCAAAAAATTATCTTAATGGAGCTGGTTGTCTGGTAGAAGGGAGGCAGCTAATGATGTGTGGACAGAAAGGAAAATGTAGGTGATATAGCAGGAAATGGAGAAGATGGCACTTCTTCAAACACACAGAGAAATGCTGCGCTTCATAAACACTACATAATTATGTAGAGATAGTTTAACACAAAAATAAACCCTTTAATTGTGTGTACTGCTAGCTGCAGCAAATGATGGGTATTTGGTTGGAAATGGATTAAAGAGGTGTGTAAACATATTTTTTTCTTTCAGGCACTGGTGTTTTTTCCTTGACAACCCATTAGGATAATGTAGGAGGCGTGCATGGCATGAGGACACCCTGTGCATTCATCTTCAGAGTTGGGCAGAGAGAAGTTCTGTGTTGTCCTCCTCTTGCCTCCATCATTTCTGCAGAGTGTGAGTACAACCTGGTTTGTGGCTCCTCAAGGAAAACCTTGTCCATGCATGCTCAGAGCAGCACACAAGATCAAATGCTGGCTGTGGCTGAGGCTTTGCTCCTGGTCCAGTGTCTCCACTGGAGATAAAAGATGTCAAGAGGAAAAAAGCCCTGTGCAGGCAGGAGTTGGGAAGGCTGCTGTTTGTCTGTAAATGCAGTGGGTAATTGATTCTGCTGAGCTTGCAGGACAGCTTGTGCAGCAGAGAATGTCATACATACATTTTTTCAGGACCCAGTTCAAGTCAGCACTGATTCTTTCTCCTATTTTTAATAGAGGATGACACAGTTAATTTCAATGTGCAGATACAGGTTTACTGGTGGGTTTGGTAACCCAGCTCCTTCAGATATTCCCTTCACCTGAACATATGCTTACAACTGTAGTGTGCAGAGGGAAGAACAGCCTTTTCCCACCATGCATGATGCAGAAGCAGATTGCACACTAGACAGCACAATTCAGATCCTGCACACTGAATACCGTGAGTCGGTCTTAGGCCAGATCCATAGCCCTCATTTAATGGCTTATAAAATAATAAAACAGTAATAAACCGGAAGAGATCCCCTGATGCCTGCTTCCACTGCACCCCAAGCAAGATCATATTCTTTCTTGCTCCAAGCAGGTGGCAGTGTGGTGGGGACTGGATTCCTTTGCTCTGTGGAAGCCTCCCATGTCTTCCTGGGATTCACTCTACACACAGTAGCTAAAAAGAGCCACAAGAAAGCTGGAGAGGGACTCTTAACAAAAACATGTAGTGATAGAACAAGGAAGAACAGCCTCAAACTGAAAGATGGTAGGTTTAGATTATATATTAGGAAAAAGCTCTTTACTGTGAGAGTAGTGAGGCATTGGAACAGGTTGCCCAGAGAGGTTCTGGATGTCTCAATCCTGAAAGCTTTAGGCAACCTGGTCTAGTGGAAGATGTCACTGACCATGGCAGGAGGGTTGGAATGAGATCTTTAAGGTCCCTTACAACCCAAACCATTCTGTGATTCTATGATTAAGGTGGCCAGCAGCCACAAGAGCTGCTCCTCAGCCGGGAAGAGCAGGGAGTCAGCAAATGGCCCAGCCCTGTGGCAAAGGGCACCTGGAAAGCAAGGCTGAGAGTGTTCGGGATCTGAGGTTACATTTTGGGAATATGAGAAAGGAATGTCAGAAGGGCCAGGACAATCTAGAGAAGAAGCCACCACTGCCTCCCATGCTGGCACTGGCACCAGCAGCATCAGGTCCCTCCCTGCAGCCCCCAGCTGTAGTGTTGCATGGCTCCTCTTCCCCCTTTGCTGAGGCAGGACCCTCACAGCCCAAGGCTCTGTGTTTCAGTTGTCATCATCTTCCTCCTGCCACAAAGATCCCTTGAGCAGGCTGTGCCCAGGTGTGACACTGCCCCTGCAGGGGGTTGTCTGGGCAGGTACAGTCCATCCCAGAGCATGTCTGCAAGGGTCGTGCAATGCGTGTGCAACGCTCAACAAATCTTACAAAGGTCTTACAAAGGTCTGCTTTGAGACAGAAATGATGGCATTAGTAATGACTGGTCAGCCTTTACTCAGTAATGGTGCAACTGAATTTAAAATGAAACTGAATTAAATTTAACTGAATTAAAATTCACTGCAGTTGGATCATCAGTTTTGACTAATTTTTCTGCCAAAGGAGTAACCTAGAGACAGTTTACAGTCACCAGAGAGAGGACAGCCAGATTAAATGTTCAGGTTGGAATCAACATGCAAGGATAAGCCTGGTTTTGGACATGGATTGAAAAGTATGGTCAGACACAGTTTATACCCTCAGCTGCTGTGAGCAAGCCTAGCTTTAATGAAAGTGAGACAGACGTTTCCATCCATGTATAGTGATAAATCCAGAAAATCTAACTGCTGCCTGGTGAACTCAAAATAATACAGCAATCTCTGCTCTTGCGTAGGTTAGAAATACAGTATTGTTTTATACTGCTGTGCCTAATTCCATGTGGAAACTGAAAGGAATGTTGAATAGCCATTAATATGGTCATATTGGTATGCCTGTACAGTGGCCTCTACCTGAGGGCTTTCACTCCCACGGTAATTCCAGTTAAAAAGAAATTCCATCTCTAATCTAAATAGTCTGACCAGTAAAATATTTAAAGCACAAAGCAGGCCTGGGTGGGTGTGCCTGTCCCTGTAGTCAATGCCGGTAAGATAGGAAGGGTTGGTGCTATTTTAAACACAACCATTGCACTTTTCCTGCAACACCCCTGCGTGTACATCTAGCATGGTGTGCACTTAGCTCCAAAATGGGCAGTGAGGAAGCTGACAAATTTTGTGTGTGTTTGAACTTTCATAACCCCCTCATCTGATGTGCTACAATCTCTGCAACAGCAAAAGACTTCTTTCTTCCTGTGCCCTAAATAAATAAGTTCTCATTGCTTTTTCTAGACTAAAAAATGGGAAAACACTTTTTTACTTTTCACTTTTTCTGGCTGATCCAGTGGACATCAGTAACTCACTAGATCAATTATAATAATTTTTTAATTCTTTCTCATTATTTTTCCTTAGTTCTCTCACACTGTTCCCCAGCCCTTCTTTTCACTCAGATTTGTCAATCTCCCACTTCAGAGCCTAGTCTTGTTTCAGATTTTCCCTTAGTTTTGAGCTTTTTCAGACATTCCTGGGGACCAGGATGGAGATTTTTGTCTCCTACTTGTCCCTCACTCTGGGGAAAGACATGTGACAGAACACAGGAGTCATGATTTTTGAATGCTTTCATCCTCTGGGACTGCTTTAATCTGTTTTCTCCCCCCAGCACCCACTTTTCCCTTTTTCACACTGTTTTTGTGGAATGAGTCTGACTGCTTCTGCAGGAAAAGCCAGACTGGCACTCACTCTCTTGACATCCCCCTGGGATGCCAGGCTTCCACAAACCCTGCCTGACCCAGATGCACCTGACTTCAACCTATGCTTGACAGCAGCAATAAGGAGTAGTTAAGTTATTCTTTCCATACAGGTATCTTCATCTGCTGTCCACACACAAACAAAGCTTTAAAGCACTTCTGTGGCATGTTAGTATATAGAAAGTGCCCAAGACCATGCAGTGAATAACTAGGAAGAAAAGGTGGAGAATTTCCATTAGTGGTTACACCTTTTTTCCCTCTTCTGTACTCCTTCCTCTGTGACCATGTACAAGTCACAATATTTCTGTGACTCAGGTTCCACTTGAACAATGAAGGAACAATGCCTGTTTTCTAGGAATTCAGTGAGGATAATGCTTCAACCATTACAGAACACTTGGGATCATGACTCAAAAAAGTCACAACAAGTGACGGCAAGAGTCCAGGCCTCTCTCCTCAACTGTTTTAGTTCACAGCATGAAGAACCTCCTGTAAAGGGTTTGCTAGGCTCAGCTCAGGTGGCACAGTTGCACGACCCTCATCTCACAAGCAGAAAAAATAGTTTTCTCTGTGAGAGTCTGTACAAAGCTTGTATGTTCTAACACCCCTCATGCACAATATATATTGTGCCATTACTTAATGACAAGAGCTTGAAAAAACATGAGAGTTAAAGAAGTGGCTACCAGACAGTAAAACGGGAATTTCTCAGTCTATATTTGTGCAGGGGAACAAGTGCCCTGCCACAGAGAAATGGTGAGCAATTACCAGTTCCAATTTGCAGTAGGAACTTTATTTGAATGAGGATTTAATCTGTGGTTTATACATCTGACTTGAGAAGAATTGCAATTATGTCTTGTCCTGAGGTGGCTAATGAGCCTTTTCTCCACTGACGGGTCTATGTAGCTCTTGTCATCGAGAACTGTAATAATATTTTGGTACCAACAGGGAAATAACTCCTAGTGCTTAGCAGTATTTCTGAAGTGAAATCAAAAGCAGAAAGCTGTTCTATTTTGTTCCTCTTCTCCTTTTGGGAGGGAAGTCACAGCAGCTCACTGTGGCTTAGTCAGTAAATCCCCAGCTGGGATTTGAAACTCATGACATCAGAGAACAAAGCATCTTTGCTGTGCTAATGTGGGCAGCCGTGATGTGTCATCGGCTACCACGCACATGTTAGTGTATCATGAGGGTTCACTTCTGTTTTATCCACAAGGAGCAACCTTATACTGTGGTACTATGTAAACACTACATCTATTCACAGTCTCTCTCCTTGGGTAATGGTTCTCACATACAAAGTAGCAGCATGCAAAAATCGTTCTGCTGATGAATGAATCACTTTGATCAGAGAATTTTGTTAGTGTTCTTTATTTTTAGGTAGTGATAAAAGAAGCGTCTTTTGTACAAGAGTCACAGGCCAGGGAGAAAAAACCATGATTTGTGTAAAGTGTCAACAGGAACTCATCCAAGCATTGGGGTTCCTGGAAAGCAGAAGGTAAAGAGAAGCATCCAGAATACTCCTCTATGCTATAGTTGTTTTTTCAATTCCAAAAAATAGAGCAGGCACACAGAAATTGCTGCCTAAAATCATGTCACCAGTAAGCTTAGCTCTATCTTCCTTTCTTAGAGAGTGCCCAGCTGCCACAAACTCAGAAACAACAGCCTTTAGTTAGCAGTATCAAGAAGTCCAGCTATTGCTTGGTACCTCCACATGCTGAATCCTACAATGTGTATCAGGGTTCTATGTGCGACTACCTGGCTCCAGCTATTCCGTGGGACCTCTGTGTTTGCACAGACCTGTCCTGTGCAGCTTCCTGTGACAAGGTGAGGTCTCATCCTCTCTGGCAGTGGGGGGAAACATCTGTGCACAGTTCCCAGGCGGTGGCGGATGCTGCACAGGAAAGTCCCAGGGCGCCGCAGAGCGCTCGCATCCAGCAGGGCTGCCCAGTTCCACACAAGTAGAAAATGCCATACTGTGCCATGGCTTCACCTGGGCATGGACAGCCTGCCTGGAGGTCTCCTGTCAGGCCCTCCTGGCACAGCCACCCTTAGAGACCTGTGACCAGTTTCCACTTTACCCCAGTGGCATGGGGGTGGTGCCGTGTCTAGGGCTCAGCCAGGATGGGGAAAGCCACATGTGCTGGGCCCCAAGTGACCAACTGCTGCTTCCAGGTATTCCTGCTCTCTGTGGAAATGTGCTTACAGGTTTTTTGAAGGTGAATATGTCAGTGTGTTTTCATAGTCTAGCGTACATATGGTTTGTATTTCCTGCGCTATTTCTTCACGTGAGTTATCTCATTTCTGCTCCCCTTCCCTCTCTCTCTCTCTCTCTATTGCCTTTGATAATTCAAAACAGACTGTAGTTAAAAAGTGAATTATGCCCTTCTAAAAATCTTTTTACATTTTTATTGCAACTCAGAGTATTCCTGTTGTTATTCCAGCTCTTCAGGAATGCAATTAACTACTTCAGGGATTTTTAGAAGTTGTGTCATAGTCATTATTCCAAGACTCTTCACTTCTACAACAGCAATTTTGAGCATAAAAATGTAAGTAACTAGGAAGACTTTTAAAAACAAGGTATTGGATCATGGCAGGAAGGAATCATCCTCTTCGAAGGTATAAACGAGGCCTAGGAAGAGAAGATAAACACACAAAAATATTAGAATATTACTTATTAACCCATTTGGGAAATAGCAACACAGATGCTGTTCCCTCACAGCACAGGTGAGGAAGTAAATCTGTTCATTAATTTCAGAAACATTATTACAGCATATGATAACATATGAGGGCAAACAGTAATTTAAGTTCATCTTCTGTGCATTCCAAATTATTGCCATTACAGCCTCTTTCCTTGAGTCCTTTATGCATCTCACTGAAATTTCTCATTTTCTTTCACAATTCTAAAACATTATTTGACAATGCTTTTGTACTACACTATTTGAATATGTGCATTCACTGTTTCCATTAAGAATCAATGCCAGCCATTGCTATATGAAACCCTAGGACTGTGTTATTAACAATTGTAATGCTCTGAGCCATTGTTGTAGAGGTTGTAGAGAAACTTGTATGAAGTCCCATTGAGGGCAACTGAGGACTGGACTGTTTCTAGAAAGCAGCAACAAGTAAACTTTAGGAAGGCAGACACTCAGTATTGACAAAGAATACCACACCTAGCAGAAAGGGCTTGGGTATTGTGCTATGGCACTAAATGCTAGGCATGAAAAAACATCTTTGGGAAAGAAAAGTCTTTTCTAGCTGAATTTTTGTGAAAAATCTGAAAAAGGGACTTGAATTAAAAGCTGTATGTAGTAGAAGTACAGTCCTACTGACACTTAATATCAGTGACAGTCATCAGAGAAAGGGTAAGAAGGCTTTGTACAGATGCCATATGTCAATCTCTGCAGGCTTTTGTGCCTAAGTTTCTACCTGTTGTTTTGAATCTGTGCTAACATGACAAAGCAATGGTTTACAAACAAAACACTTTCTTTTATTTTAAATAACCTCAAGTAATACAGAAATCTATTCACAGAAGCTAAAAAGCTTACTTTTTTGCTCTCTGTGCACTACACAGGTTTCGCATTTAACAGCAACTCAGGATTTTCAAAGTGACACAATTATCAGGGAGGGGTTTTGTGGTATCTTGCCTAATGATAGCATGATCATCTATTCAAGAGTTAGAAATGGCCCCAAAGAAACTATTACAGTGCAATAATGTACTGGAAAAGACATAATCAGAGCCCATGGAACTGGGAAGAAGCCTTCAAACAGAAGTGTTCTAACAGTGATTGTTCCCAGCAGAACTATGAAGCCTGTCTGGCTATACTCTGTTGAAGAGGAGTCTGAGAGGCACAAATATTCATGAACTTGGCTGGCAGCTGAGCAGCAGATTTCTGAGCTCCTGTGGGAACTTGAGAAGCACAAACTGCAAAAAATCACCCAGAGCGAAATTAAAGGATGAGTTACAAGCACTAATAGCCTATGGGTTGAAAGGAGTCTGTATATCCAAGTAAATGCCCTCACCCCCAAACCCAACCACAGTGGAGTGCCCTGCTGTGGTTTAGCCTTGCTTACTTCAGCAAGCAGTAGGGACAATCAATACCATGTTCATTTGGTGAAAAAAAAAAAACATATATCAGGAAAAAATATTTTTCATAACTAAATGCAGAGTTTTTGTCTGACTTGGTCTCCATCAATTGTTGCATGTTAAAGCACTGAGTTGTCCTAAATTTTGAGCAAGCCACAGACTGAGTAGCGCAATTGTTTTACTAGCAGTGACACCAGAGAAGATGTCACAAGACCACAATCACCACTGAACTTCCTGAGAAGCCAACATCAGGCAGAGCTCCCGCTGCAGGTATGGCGATAAACTGTTCCATTTGGCATTACTGCACAGCACAAGGTGTGAGCAAATCGGCCTTCCTGAAATCCATCACTTTTCTCTAGTTCTGCTTAGTAAATTACACATGCCTAGAGAAATTCTCAATCAATTAGTCGATGTTTCTAAAAGCTGCAGACTGGACTATATGGTACCAAATTCGCAAAGAGCTAAATTTGCTGTGTCAAATTAATGCCAGCAGCAACAAATGACAGGCAGCGTTTTTTAAGAAATTGCTTAGCATTGCCCAGGATCAGCTCTGGCTGAATGAAAGGGATTTGGGAGAATTCTGAGAAATCTGACAAGCTGCTCAAAAAGAGTATTTTTCTACAGGACTTCTGGATTCTGAAGGGTGTAGAATTTTGTTGGGCAGGTCTCAAAATGAACCAATGAAATGATATCTTGATGGCTTCTTAGGATGAAATATTTCCTTCCACAGGGTTTCCACTAGGTAGATATAAAAGGGCAAGGGGTTTATGTGTGTAAGGAAATAAATATTTTGTAAGGGAACAATATCTAGTAACTTACATGGCCTCATTTCTCACTGTCTCAGAGGGCAATGACACACACGAAATCCTAGAAAAGCAAGTTGGAAAAAATATGTCAGATTTGAATGTGATTTACATCCTCCACAGAACTCAGTGCAGGTAAGTATTTTGCTTGAAAACCTTAAAAAATTGTTGAGATAAGAAGCACATTAGGCAGTGTTGATGCAGAGCAAATGAAAGCTCTGAAAAACCAAGTTCAGGTCAGAGCCAAGTGCTGAACCCTTCCACAACCACGAGAGGCAGGAGTGAGTTTTCCAAGCTAAAAAAAAAACCAAACCCAAACCAAAAACCAATAACAACAACAAAAAAACCCAAAACCAAACATGCTTATATACATAAAAGAGCACAGGAATTTTCCATGGGGGTGGGGAGCAACAATAGAGAAGTGATGACCTTGGGATGGCGCCTGGAGCCTGAACAGCTTGGCTATTGTATGGAAACAGCTGACTTCTGCACAGGAAGCAATCATTGCTGATTAGGGACTCCAAACCCCTATCTCTATTTTTTTCTGTCTTTTTTTTTTTTTNTTTGTTTTTTGTTGTACGCAAGGCAAAGCTCTCTGGGGCTGCTCAGAGACTCACCAAACCCCCCCGGCCTGCTGCAGCCGGGTGCGTGCGTCACGGGCGGCGGCGAGGCAGCAGCCAGGGACCCTGAGGGGCCCTGCTGTTCCTGAGCTCTGGCAGCCAGGGAACACGGGACTCAAGGGCACAGGGTCAACCTAGAAGGCGCTTTTGGGGACACAGTCACTGATACTCTGCAGTGGACCTGGGATATGGCCTTCTGTTTCTTGTTGGCTCTGTGGGCTTGCTCTCAGGTATCCCAGTTTAAAGAAGAAATTTTCATTATTAGTGCTTTAGCGTGTATTCCCTCTGCAGCCTTTTTTGTAACAGGTTTTATCAATGAGTTAAATGTTAAATTAATGCTAGAAATGTTGTCAATTTGAGGATGAGCTCCTTAAAAGCACACTGTGTTGAAAAGCTTCAGCCTTTACTGGCTCAGGAATGAAGCACAAAACCAGCCTCCTGGAGAGCTGAAGAAAATTTGTAGATTTAACTGAACACCATGAGTTTTGTTAAACCTATGTATGCTGAATACACAGAGGAAAAGAGATAACCACAAACACTGCAGCCAGCTGGGAGGAGGTCAGTGAGGAGGTGCTTGCAATTCTTGAGTCAGATAGGAAAGGCAGCTCCAAACATATGGGGAGCACTGAGTGGGGATGTGGGTGGAAAGACAGAAAGAGGAGGACGCTGAAAAGCCCATTAAAGTTCTTCCCCTCATCTTCTTCCAGTGCAGCAACCAGGGGAAAAAAGACAGAGGGGACAGAAAAGCAGCAGAGCTTAATGAACTGGCTGGAACAGCCACAGAGGAAAGCGAACCTTGCTCCAAAATCTGCCTCAGTCTCTGCCTCTTCCCAGGAGCTCATCCTGCTGCCACTGTGCTACACACCCCCTCTCATCCCCTCCCTGGTGTTTCAGCTCCTGCCCCATGAGGAACACAAGTATCATGAAGAATTTAAGGAACTCCAGACTTAACCAAAAGCAGAGCTAGTTTTTTTCAGATTTCAATGATGGATTTGTGTGTCTGTGGAGGCAGTTAGGAACTTAAGCTGCTTTAGGCTTATAATATTTAGACTGTAGTTATATTGACATACTTTATTTAATGACACCCACATTTGGTATTATGGTGCTTATTCACTGCCTGCCCAGTCCTGGGCAACAAAGAGATGCTGTGACTAACCTGTCCCACTGCATTGCTTTACAGACCTCCTGCTGGCTGGTAGGTTCAGACGCTTTGGCAAATTGCTGAAGATGCAAAACTCTGAAAAAGCAGTTGAGATCCATGTTTATGAAATGTGTTACTTAGTCATTGAATTTTATGTGAAGTGATTCAGACATGCTTTCAGCTAAAGGAATGGAGAGGCCAAGGGATGATAGCCCCTGTGTGATAGGTGATTTTAAGGTATCATTTAGCTAAATCTGTAGGAGATACCAGTGGAACCAGAGGTCACAATATCATGTTTACTCTTTTACTACTCTGACATTCTAGACTTTTGGTTAATAAACTGGTCTCATTTGTGATCATTGTATGGTTTAATTCCCACCATGCTTGAATATCACATTCAGTGAAAGGAAGTAAAAGCAGCTGTTTAGTCTGGCAAGTTTGTGGGAGGATAGCTAGAGCTGGAAATGCACAAAGAACAATGTTAAAACTGATATAAGATGTTACATTCCTCCATCACCTCCTTTTAAATCATTGCCAGGAAATCTCACTTTGCTCTGCTGACCTTCTCTGTTTCAGGTGCACTCCTAAGTGTCAGTACAAGTCCTTATGGTAGTCACTTCTAGAAGAATGGATTTGGGATTTTGACAAGTATCTTTTCAGAGATGCAGTGAGAATAATGAAAAATACAATAAGCCTAAGTTAATCAAAAGAATTATTATATTAAGCATGCCTGAGATCTTCACCCTTCCAACACAGAGCACTTGTTTTCAACACAGAGCATCCGGGAAATCCCAGAAAATGGTTGGGCATGTTTGGGAATGACACGGCTGCTTTCTAAACAGTGCTAATCTTGAAGATACATTTTACTTTAAATACACAGTCACATTAAGACAGTCTTTACCATATGGTATTCTTTACCAGTCTGCTCCCTTGATTTCTGAAGTGTGTGAACAACATACATCAGCAGCGCCTAATTTCCAAAATAGTGTCTTAATCTCATAAATTTGGCAAATTAAATGTTTGGTTTCTATTATGTTCTATTCATCCCAACACTAATACCATTACTATCATGGCTGCCTTTCAGGTGAAAGATTTCAAGGCTGGAATTTATTTCACCTAGTTTTAATTGTCTGTAGTTATGGGAACAACTTAGGCCTCAGCCTAAGCCAGGAACCCTCTTCAGTCAACTCAGACCAAGAAGGAAATCCATCCTTTGCCTGTTCAGGGCTACCAATTGACCCCCAACCTCCCTGTGTGAGGCATTAAATTTCCTAATGGTACCCAAATGTCAGCCATGAAAAATCACGTTGAATAGGAGTCACTGTGGGGATAACCATTTACATGTATCTATGGCTAGTGGCCACTGTACTTGTTTGTTCATCAGACACTCAGCTCTTAGGATACTTTCTATATGGTGTTCTTGGATGGACATTATATTCTTACCCACTATTACTCACAGCAAAGGTCTAATGTGACTCAAGTCTTTTGGCACCATTGTAATCCTCAGTATTATTATCAAAATTCTTACTGGCCATAATTTTTCCTAACATTGAAGCAAAAATTTCCTTTGGTCACCGAGCTGAATTGCTTTCCCCTTACTACAGTAATAATTCAATAAGTCTTTTGATTTCTCTAATGTGTATCCTGATGCCCTTTGTTTAACATACCCTGAACTGTCTTGGTAAAAAATTACAAAACTTTATAAAACATTTAATTTTCCCCTTCTCCCATTTTCTTTCTTGTTGTTTTCATTTGTGTGATTTTCCTTTCACTCTGCCCTTGCCTTAAGTTCTGATCCAGTGACTCTTCTCCAGCAGTACTGTGGGGCACAGGCTGCCCTCCTGCCTCCTTGCCCTGCTTGCTGTGTCCCTGCCCCAGCCTGGCCTCACTCCATGGCTCTGAGCCCACCCTGGGAGCCTCAGGATGTCTGTATTGAGACTTGAGACAGACAAGGGATCAACAGTAAAAAGAGACATCCTTCTCCCTTTCAGACTGGATGGCATGTGGTCATTAGAGGTAGATGGAAGTAAGGAGGCTTTTTTAGAGTGCCTGAATAATCGGCACTGAGGGGATCTGCCAGTAGTATTTCTGGACATGAAAATTTTAAAGTAGATTTTGCAACCAAAGTGGACTGTGAGAGGCTGATACTCTTTTTGTAATAATTTCCTCCTCCCACACAACATACCATCCATCCCTACATACCCTCAATGACTTCTTGGTTGGGTGTTTTCCTCTCTTTATGAGCCTTTCAAGATGATTAAGTAGTGGAGCTATCTCCAGCTTCCAAAACCTGCAGTTCATGATCCATGCCTGGGCTCAAGCCTAAGACTCAGTAACTGATTTGTGAGAGAGCAACTATTTCTATTTCCTTCTTACCAGCTTCATCCCCCTGCCATTTGAGACTTCTGAAATACTTCTGGTAGGGACATACCAGTTAAGTACAGCACATTTCTATATCTCTTTCCATTGAAGCTTATAACAGAAAAGGGGACATGTTCCACAGGATTTGATGAGAACATTTATTCCTCAGAAATAGCTACATTTTTCCCTATGCTCCCATGTTTAGTTATGCACTTGTCCCCATGGCAGACTCTCAAGGCACTCATTTGCACTTGCAGCCAGCTTAGGCTTAATTACAAGACTCCATGAAGAACCAGAAATCCTGCAAAGCCACAGCCCGGAGACTGGTCAGTACCGATATGACAAGAAAAGTACTGTTGGGTTGAGTTGCTTTCACAGTGCCATGGCTGATGGCTGAAGTGACCCTCTCTTAGTGGCAGTGCCCCTCTCAACTGCGTTTCTTATTTCTTGTAGCACCCAATCTGCCAACCACGGTGGAATGCCACTTGGTGTTCCAGCCCTTGCAGTTCACTCCCAGTTGCAGTATTGCTCTTCAAGGCTGTTTAGCGTCATAAGCATAGGTGGACTTTCCCTCCCTTTCCAAGAGAAGCTCTGAACAACAGAGCACTTCACATCACCACAGCCAGATACGAAATGCTTTTAAACCCTTCTATAATGAGAGCACTATTATTCTGGAGAGGGAAGGAGAGAGAGGAGGTAATTCCACAGGTCATCCACTTCCACCAGAGGCTCCTGAGGATACTGCTATTACTACTATTGTCTACTGTTTTCCGCAGCCCAGAATAATGCCCACCCTCCAGTACAATTTGTGCCTGCCTTAAGGTGCTGCCATCCGTCCCTCTGGAACAAACACAGGAAATGCATCAGGAGGCCTCGGCTGCAGATGGAAAGCACATCACCGAGCGGCACTTACACTGCGAGATCCCCTAGATGAAAGTCTATTTCAATGAGCATTGTGTTTCAAGGTCCACTTCCTCCAAATCTGGAAAGCTTAAGAAGGAACATCCCACTTGTGTCTGCCGACACAAAGGGCTGCTGTGGCTTGGAGATGTTATCGGCCTTCCCGTGCCACTGCAGCAGCCTTCCAGTGGCGTCTCCCAAGAATTACTCATTGTTCCCGGGGAGGCTTGACTCCTCTGGGTGGGATCTCATGGCATCCAGTTCAGATGGAAGTAGGTGTTGCTGGGAGGCCAGCCAGACTCATGACAAAGATCTCTGGCTATGGGGGAGTTAACACTGGGAGACTGAGCTAACAAAGTCCATAGCGGTGACAGAAGTGGGTACTGATTCATGAAATGCGTCCCTTATTGTTGGTTATAGTTGGTAAGTACCATTTAGAGCAATCTGATATGAGCCTTGGCTCCTGGGCTGAGCTTTAGAAACTGAGTTGTCTTTGTCCTTTTTTTTTTCCGTTTACTCAGGCACTATTGATTTCTACATACTCTTCCCATAGTTGTCAACTTGGAGCTCAGTTATGTCACAGCCCCCTAAAATGAGGAAATAAGGAGTGATCCATGCTTTTAAAGATCATCACTTGAAATCCAGGGCTTCTGTGAGGCACACATGACCCTTGAAAGGCTCTAATTGGGTTCAATTTGCAGAAGCCTCTCGCAAGGTGGATGCATGCTCACATTAGCTTAATGTCTTGTCTCTAAAATTAGAGTAAAGGTATAAAAAACATCAGGAAGACTTCCTAGAACTGGTGCTTCTGGTGCCAGCCGAAGATACGGGGAACAACCACTTTTGTCACAATGATTTGGCTTTGTCTTCTAGACTGCATCTCAAAGCACAAAAGAGGAAAAGGAAAAATGACCTGAACATTTCCGGAATTTAGCAAATTTTTGATTTGCAGTCTGGCAGGCTCACATTTGAACTGAGGAATTTACTCTTTTTATTTTCTCATCTCTCTCCTGTCATACCAGTAAATCCATCTCTGGTTTCTCCTCCTTATCTCTTTTATTTTTTTAGGAGGTCAGGAGAAGATAAACTGCAAAGCAAAAATATCTGTTGGCAGTGATTTCTTACATATAAATGAAAAAGATTGAAAACATATGTTTTGGAGAGGTACAGGAGAGGCAGCAGAGAGAAAGAGATACAGCCTTTCCAGAAAGAAAACTTTTAGTCTGCCTTGCAAGCAATGGAAATTCCAATTTTAGAAATTGTGCTACAGGCTAATAACGCACAACATTGTTGGCTATGGCACATGGAAAAAAAGAAAAAAAAAGCTTTTGTAATTCTGTCTTTCTCGCCAGAGGAATGACATGAAGCCAGTCAAGCACATCAGGGGGAAATGTTAATTTCCCACAGATATAGTCTAAGAACATTCAGCTAATACTGGTCATGCATAACTATGCCTTTTACCCACGCCATAGAAGTGTATCGCATTGTTTGGTAAAATGTGAACTTTTGAGTTTTCCATCAATGGCAAACCTGCAAGCTCCAGTTAGTTAGCATCCTAGCAATCAGCATGTAGGGAGCCTGGTTGACTAAGGACAGGAGTTCATTGCATAGTTTTCCTAAAATAACGTTGTTATTTTGTGTAGCATATGCTACAACTCCATGGCAACTGAGCCAGGGAAAATGGTGACTGAATGGTGACAATGATGTTGAATTACCTCCTGATAACCTCACTCACCCCATTTCTGGACCAAGAGTCATGCTWGTCAGCTGCTGATGGCATATTGCCACCAGCTTACTCCAGACTGAAGCCGAGAGAGGTTTTGAAAGAACTGCTGACAAATAAGGCCAAATATACGCCTGGAATAACTTTTTAGCTTAGTGGTTACCACACGAGTGGATTTGGCATGTGGCTGTGTTTCCTCAAGGATGCTGTGCTGTTTCTCTGGAGGCAGGAGAGAGCCCATGAGCACAGTACAGGTACAACCTGTGCAGGCACAGTGCAGGTACAACCTCTGTGGCTCCTGGAGTACCCTATACAGCTCATGGAGAGAGAGAATGATAACTCTCAACAGCTGACATGATGACAGAAGGCTGAACAAAAAAGAAATCATTACATATGCATGGAACTGTGAAATTCAAGGTATCCCTGCATGAAATCCCCAGTTCATTTACAGCCTGAGCTGTAAATATTTGGTGCAGTTTAACAAAAGAGAAAAGAATAAATCCGTAACTGTTTTTCCATGTTACAGATCAATTTGTGGTGGGTAATTCCTAATGCATGTCAGAGCATCCTGTAGAGTGTCAATGAGCACTGTTTCCTTGGCCCATGATGGGTCAGTTCAGGAGTTAAGGTTCTACAAGGCTCGAGGCAAGTCTGTGTGCACCCAGTAGCAGTTAGATACACTGTGAGATAGACATAAAAGTCCAACAACATACTCTGCTCAGCTATGCAACTATAGAGCTGTTTCTGAGCACCTCCTAAGACAGAGACTCCCATTTTACAAGGAGTCATATGGAAAAGACAAGAAGTATTTAGTACAAGTTACTTCTGGGGAGATTCCAACTGGACACAAGGTAGAATTTTTCACAATGAGAGCAAACAATCTTCTGTTGGAATAATCTCCCTAGAGAAGATGTGAATTCCCCAGCATTGGTTACTACTACAGGTGGTAGCTGTCTGAAGACTTACAGAATTGTAYTGAAGCGCCCCAAAATAGAAGTTGGATAAAAGTTAAATATCTAAACTTCGCATGCCTGGCACTGCCTAATTCCCACCAATTTGTGAGCTGCAGAGTGATGTGCTTTGGAGACCCTCGATCAGTGCCTATCTATGTGTTCAGGCGTTGGCACCTTTAGCTGGCAATGGAAAAAAGCTTTATCCCTGGTGCCAAACATGAGACTAAAGCAAAGGCAGTTAAAAATAAAACCAACATGCTTGGAAGGAGTGTCAGAAAGGGGTCTCCCCAGTTAGCCAGAATAGAAAGCCCTTCATCTTCTGGAAAAACATGATCTTTATTGTGTAGCACCCAGGCCTCCTGGAAGCACTGCCAGGGGATATTAGCTGCTCACTTTAGACTTACTGATACTGAGGGAGTGACAGCTCTTCTGCACAAAAGCAAAGAGCTCCTCTGGAAGCAGTACAACTCTTCTGTGAGATGGTGATAAATACAGATAGCTTCTGGACTGGACTGGGCTAGAGGGCTGCCAGCAAAAGTGACTTGCTGAGAAAATTTATGTTCTTTTGTCACTTTCCTAATCTGCAAGTTGAGAGTGACTTCAAGGCAATTCCAGACTGAGCAGGTCTGACAATAGAAACAGACAGACATGGCACAAGTCATTAGCAGAATTGGAAAACAAATACTAAAACCAGTTAGCATGATAGATACTCTTTTCTTGGCTGTGTAGTCCTTTTCTTCCCCATCCAAAACCATATCACTGACAACATGAATATTTCTTAGACTGTTCTCATTCAGTATTTCTGGTGTTAAATTAAAAAAAAAAAAAAAAAAAAGAAAAAGTGGCAACTTTTATCTGACTACCTACCTATTTCCTGGCTGTTCCATTTTTTTGGAGAGGTATGTTTCAAAGAATCCAGTAGCTGTGATATTGCACACATTGTCCTTGCCTAGATGTCACTTCAGTGACCAGTTGGCATCTACCACTGAGGTTGTTTAAACTCGTTGAGCATTAAAAACATTTGTAATCTTAAAGAGATGCATCAGGTCCAAGGAACTCACTAAGTGGTGGTGACACCCCTTGGTTAATGTCATCCATTCATGTCTGCAAGCTGCATCTTCACATCATTTCCAGGCAGTTTTTGCAGTCGGGAGAAAAATATTGAAGAACAGTTTGTCATTGATGTCCCCTTAAGACAAATACAGGTTCAGGAATGCACAACCCTGGCTTTTCTGCTCTGATAGAAAGCAATTAACGCCAGAAAGAAAAGGAAACTGCTGGCTTCTTTTTGCTGCTTCTCAGCAGATACACCTTAGCTGGCTCTGATCTATGACCCTGGCCAATGACTCTCTTGGCCACATGCAATGGACATGTCAGGATCTGTCAGTACAGATGAGCAAGAGATCTGGCAGACAATCATTCTTCTGATTTGATCAATAAATCTCCCACCAGCTCTATTTGCTCAGCTTTACTCCCAGATGACTTGCTGCAATCATGATACCATAACTTAGCTGAGAGCAAGCTTTACACCTTGTTCCAAGAGTTTGTGTCTGTTGTTTCCCACATGAACGGTCAAGGTTTTCAGTGGTATTTTTAGGATATTGTGGTGTTGGAAAGTTCACTAGTCCCAAACACTACAATCAGCCTAAGGTTAATGTGTAAAAAAAAACCCCTCTTGGTGCCAGATTTTACAACAGCAAAGTACTATATATAGCTTTGCAGGAGATAAGGATAATTCAGCCTGATACTTGAAGGCACAAGGTCATCAGCAGTGAGAGCTGGAAAGAAATTCTTCATGCCATGTGTAGCAATGTCTGATTGGGTAAGGACAGCACGCTTTGTCTGTAATTCCATTTCATCACCATATGCTACTTGTTACTACACAGTCTGAATACCAGATAGGGTTGACTAATAACTTCACCCACTGGGCCAAATCTATGTTCTGAAATGATTTTTTAACTTATGACTTCTTGAATCAAATCTACTCGTTACCCCTGGAAACCTTCTCAATTTTTTTATTTCTATAATAAATTTGCCATAAAGCTCCTATCTTCTTCTTTGTTCAGTATAAAAACTTAAGACATCATCATCCTGTCTTTCTGTAACACAAACTTGCTATTTCTAGCACCATCTAACACCAGAACTCTGTCTTAGAACAGGTCTCACTCTTCTCTGTAGATTGCCCTTCTAAAGACTGTATCTTCATTCAAGGTTCTAGGCAACAGAAGAGAGCATCTTAGCTGAGCATTGAATGCAAAAGTCCTGGTCTCGGTTCTAAGCCAGCCCATCACCTAGTTTCTGCCTCATTTCCATAATTTGTGAATGAAACTGGCAATGGTTCTTAGACTTCGTAATGATCAGAGAACAGTAAGAACCACCTACTACAGCATGAGTTCAAGGCTGGGATCACAGAACCACAGAATCACACAGAATCACAGAATTTACTAGGTTGGAAAGGATCTTTGAGATCATCAAGTCTACATGGCTGTGACTATACCACAGCCTGAAAAAAAGTGGCTCCGGGACACAAAGGCAGCAGAATGTCCTCCACCCACCCACTGCAACACCCGTGTTTCCAGAGCAGACTGGCTACATGTGTGTGTTGTAGCAGTTGGCCCCGAGTCTGTTTAGGTTGCATGAGTTATGTCTCAGGCATTAAGACATAACGGTTCAATTTTTAGTGGGGTAATTTTTTTGAGTTCAAAGTGATCTAAATAATGACAGGATTGCTTTGCATGCCACCCAACTGGTGTTTTTGTGTTCTGACACTGAGGACAGGCATGCTATGGCTTGAGGCTAGAGGCCATGAACTACTGCAGAGAACAAAGCCTACTGCATAGCTGTGTAAGCCAGGGGAGACAACTCAAGAGCATCCATTAAAACTTTTGAGAGTGGCCTCCTGAGTGACCTGTCACTCAAACTACTCTAAGAAATCTTGTTGCAGAGATCCAAACTGGACTGAGGTAACACTTAAATGATGTAGACACTTGTGTGTGTACTGCTCGGCTGGATCTCTTCCATTTGGCATAGATCTCTCACAGACACCAGTCTGCCAAGGATCTAAAGCTAAAGCAGGAGCCTCTCCAGGCTTACAGTCACAGTGAAAAGGCAGGAAAAACCCTCCAAACTGCACTCACCTTTGAAGTATCTCTCTGTTTGCACAAGAAGGTAGACTTTCTCAGAAGAATGTCTGGATAGAACCCTGGCATGTCTCCTTCCCCATTTCTCTTGGTACGTGCCTTGCGCTGCAGAGGGGACAGCCAGAAGCCAGATGCTTGCCTGTGACACAGTTGCAGCAATGGGGTGGTGTTGACCAGGGAGATATTCTGTTGGGTTAGGCACTCACTGGTGCCAAGCTGCTCCTACCACAGAGTGGCATCAGAAAACTAACTGGAGAATAGTGCTCAATAATTCTGCCTTCCCTTTCTCCCTCCCTGCTTATCTCACCTTTGCCTCAGACTCTTCCACAAAGAGCTGCCCGCTCTGAAGCTCAGGTAGGTAGATATGCAGTCCTTTCAGCCTGCCTATAATACATCCTGGTTTATGCTGAACTGCAGAAAGATTTGCCCTGCTCTCCTTGGCATTTGTTACTACTTATGTCATGGGCTGTTGATACAAGTCTGGGGACCAGGCACATAAAACGTTGGAGCAGAGGGTCAAAACCTGAGGTTCCTTTGTCCTTGATCCATCTTAGACATCCAATGGAGTGATATGCAGGCTCAGATTTATGTGTAAATCAACAGCAAATACTCACACCACCCCCTCGGGCCTCCTCCACTTCCCCAGTCTTCTCTGCAGAGACTCTGGGCGTATTAATTCCAGCTGGGCACATAAGTTCAGAGAGCCCCCGTGGAAGGAAAACAGTGCAACAAAAGGAAGAGACAGACACTTTCCGTGCTGCTTTGTTGTGCTGCAGGAAGCTTAGAGACAGCCGCTCAGACGGCAGAAGCTGCAGGTCACCGAGTGGGCGCTTCCTACGAGACGGGAAGCCGCAGCTCGCTGGCTGTACGCGGGGCTGGGGCGGGATGCAGGAGCGGGAGGCAGGGGCGGGATGCAGGCTCCTTCCATCCCCTCCTTTGGAGTTTTTATTGCCGCAGCCGGCGCCGCCGCGGCTCCAAGGCACGGCTGCGAAGGGTCAGCACCCTGCTGCCGCGGGAGCTGCTCAGAGAGCTCTGTGCCGCGGGCTGCCAGCCTCCAGCACAAGTCTGTGCCTGGGTTGTGAAGAGCCACACAATGCCAGGAGCCCTGGAAGAACAATCACTGTGTACCCCAGGCACGTGGCTGAGTGTGCATGGATAGTGAATGGTGCTCCTATAGCATGTTGACTGGGATAAAAAAGCAGCTATTAGAAAAACTACCCAAAAGCTCTCTTCTTTAATGTATTTAATGAACCTTAAATGTCTAGTAAAGTTACCAATGTGAAGGGTTATCTGAGGAGAGTATAACTGTTTTTTTAAAATAAAATTGATTTWAAAAAAAATTTCAGCGATGGCTTCCAGCATTAATTTGTGGGTTATATCCTGTATTTATTACTCTTAGTGTAAAAGTTGGTTTTTTACACTTCACAAATGCAATGGAAGTTCTGCATATTTGCTGTAATTGTAGGCCATGTGGAAAGACAACAAACTTAAGGCTCCTCCAACTATCAATGAATTACAGTCTAAAGAATCACAGAATCACAGTATATTCTGAGTTGGAAGGGACCCACAAGGATCAACAAGTCCCACTCTTAAGTGAATGGTCCATACAGAGACTGAACCCCTGTGTGTGAGAGAGACAGAGACACATACAAAGAGAGAAAGTTAGCACATAGAGGAGGAAAATCTAGCTCCTGGCAGAAAATATATGCAACTATAAATATGTACCTATATTTACACAAGTTTATATTCTGTTTCTAGCGTTTCTGTTGAAGGGAAAGCACAACAGGGTCATCTGTGATTCTAGTTTAGGAGTCCCAACACTCAAAAAGAATCTTGAAGACTTTTCTGCTCTGGCCAGTAAGGGTCCTCTGCCATCTGCACATTGCACCAGAAGGGCCCTAACGTTAAGGACTGGTAGAGGGTGACATGATATACATACCAGCCCTGCAGAGCTCATTTTGCTGCCACTGCAACCATCCATAAGGAATAACTGCCAGAGATTTTATTCTCACAGAAGTGCCAAGATGACAAGTTGGCTCCATAGATCACAACTCATTTTGATTCAAGTGATATCATCAGTTGCAATATTGTGATTAAAGCCGTCAATACACTGACATTCATAAATACAATTAATACTCAGAAACCTGGCCTTAATTCTCTATACCAAAATTATTATGCTGTCTTCAGCTCAGGAGCCAGATGTGATATAGAGTTTCTAATTTAGGCTTTTGAATAGTCTTCCCAAGACTAAATATGCTAATATTTCAAATAGCTAAAAATGTGAAGCTAAAACATGCAAATTATATATGAAAATATATGAAGAGACCAAACTGTGGAAAGACCACAACCTATCTTATCTTTATGAAAAAYCAGCAAGTGTGGTGACAAAGGGAGAGGTGAATGACCTCTGAAAGCCTCTAGGTTTTCCAATTGTTCAAAAAATTGTTGAATTGTGGTTTGTGCTGGGCAGTGTATAGCTGTCAGCAAGAAGAAATGTGGCCTAGTGGAGTGCTGAGATTCTTGCACACTGGTAAGAAGCAGCTACAAATGGAACAGGCGTGATTTCCAGGGCAGTGGGAAGAAGAAAAAACAGCATGGAGAGTTGTGTAGGGAAATGACAGGAAAATTGTTAATTACAGGAGTTATGGAGAATGATTTTATATGAGGATTCATTTATTCATTTACCTACTGAACTGTGTTTCCAAATGGATGAATATCTACCAAAAACCCTTCACCTTTTTTCAGTTAAGCTGAGGTGACTGGAGCAGCTCATATTATTTTTCATGGAAGTTCATTCAGTTCTTGTTTAGCCCAAGGGTTTACTTCATTCCACAGTAAAAGAACATACAGATTATTCAGAATAGCCTAAATTTGTTTCTAGTTTGAATGGGTTCACTTAAAGAAATAAAAAATACAAAAGTATTTCAGGAAAAAATAATTTTAGGAATTGCTTAGAAAAGGTTTCTGCTATAAAGATTACATCTTTTAAGTTGTTAAAAGATTTCAAATTGGGAAAGATTCAAGTAATTTCTGAATTATCAGAATTTTTCAAGAGCTGTTTTACTTTTTAAAAAAACCCACCAAACCACTCCAATTTATTGTCCAATTTATTGTATTTGGGAAGGACTACGTAAGTACATCACTCTGCTTTCATCTTGCCCRTAAGCACTTTATTAATATATCAGTTTTGCATTTTGCAGAGTTGCAAAGGAGCTGGGGGAATCCAAGTGAATTATTTCACCCACGGAGCATGAAACACACTGGAAAGATTCCTATGGCATATGCAAGCTGCTGTCCAGTGTCCAGTCCCTTGTTCTCACTGCTGCCCAGAGCAAGGGGCTCACCCATAAAGGTCATGACCCCGCTTTAAAACAACTGTGCTGGGTAGATCATGCTATCCTGCCCATTCCCCTTTGTAGCCATTTATACCTGGGTCAAATACATTTCAAGTGGTCCCTTAAATTCACAGCTGGTTTGTTCAGCCAGACTGCCACAGAGCAGCAGCAGCAGATAGACCAATTTGATTCCAGTCTGTTGGACTCCAAGGAGAGTTGGACAGAGTCCATCCACATGATGCTTGCATTTTAAGCAGGATATCTGCTTCAATAAACAATGTTCTCTGTTTGCTAAAGAGGCTGGATTTCAGCTCAGGTGCTCTGACTGAAGCTTAGTCTGAATTCAGCCCCACCTGGAGTGGGAGGGCTTCAGCACAGAGACTGGCTTTGGCTTGAATAGACAATTTCTGCAAGATGAGAACTCTGCTCTTCTGAAGCAGTGGCTGGTCTGATCCAAAGGTCATTGAGGCTGATGGAAGAGCTCCAGATAAATTTAATAGCTGTAGAACAGGCTGTAATTAATACTTTCCTCTCCTTTCTTTTTTTTTTTAGTTTTTAGATGTTCACTCTTCTTTATACAGCACTACCTTTCCTATTTCTTATTTCTTGTTTGCATTTGCCTGTTTAAGAGCCCTTCATGGACTGGACAAGAGTGAGACAAAGGAGAAGTGACTAGAGTCATTAGTCAGTTTGGGGATATTTCTCAAGTCCTATGGTGAAAAGAAAATTCCAACTTGTATTTGTTGTTCCATACTTTTGCTCTATTGTCATTCAGCTGAAATATTTGCCTTATATTGCTAAATAAAAAGATATTCAGAAAGCTTTGCAGTTTTTAAGTCACTGTTCCATGAACCTCTTGAACATGAAAAAAGCTAGCTTGGTGTTTGCCTGTATTAAAAATGCAGAACATTTTCTTCCTAGGGACTTTTAATGAATGCTGATTAAATGAATATTTCTGTGTTTTCTTCAAATTGTTCCAGTGGTTTCTTTGTCATCTAGAATGTCTTTCCTTGGACAAACCTAGAAAATTTTCACAGCCTTTTAATTTGCAGAAGTGCTGTTTCTAGGCCTGACAATTGTTCCCTTATTGATAAAATTAATCAGAGAAAACACAAAAAGCATTAACCATTTTACCAAAACATGATGAAAAACAGATTAAATAGTGTATTATTGAAAGGTTAGTGGTAACATGATGTATACCAATCAATTGTAGTGCAAATTTATGACATATTAAGTGAAATGTCAAAAACAGTACTTCAGTTTTGGGGGATTATATTTTGCTGAGCAAGTGCAGAAGCAGAGGTGTGAGACTGAAAGCATGTGCAGAGATTCTGCCTTCATCCCTTCTCAATGAGATTATTTGGAGTTTTGGTTGTAGGGCACAGGAGAGCAGTGGGTAGAATGTTGTGTGGTGTGGGAAAAATGAGACTGACAGGAATGAAAGGCTTCAAGATTCAGATGGGTGTTTTTGTTCCTTGCTAGCAGTTCCAAACAGTGTGACTTGGCTTAGGTAAGATGGACTGTGCTCTCAGTGACTTTGATCTCTCCTATCTCCTGAGGTCTTACACAACCTCGAGATGAGGACAAGGGCCTGCAGTTATCAAGGGGAGTTGCCCCCTACTACTGATGAAAAAAAGTAGAATTTGTCAAAATGAGGGGTTTTGCTTCAGTTCCTGAAGCAATTCTTTCTTTGTGGTGGTTGAAGATATGTGTTGCCTAAAGAAATTGTTTATCTTTATGTATATAAGAAATCTTTCAGACTCTAGGTCATCTGATGCATAACAAAAAGCCAGATGTAGCATTGATTAGAACAGACTTTCCTCTGATAACATTTAAAACTAAGGAATAATTACTTCTATTTGCACAACTCTTTCAATTTCTAAAGGAAATCAGAGTGTTTTCCTAACATAAGGAACCGATATTGTGGCAAAAGGGCAATCCTTAAAGAGGGGGTTTTGTTTTAAGCTGATTTCTTCAAACAGGTGTAAAAGACATCAACATTGTGACTGCCTTTTGTCCTTGTCTGCTAATATATAYGTACTTTTTAGTTAGTTTGAAAAAAAATGGTTTCAAAGGGAAGCAATTTCTAATTATATTTAAAATTTGTGTCAGTTTAATGGACAGTAAGTCTCTTATTCTTGTTTAAGTGCCACTAAGTGAATGCACACAGGTACTCCTTTCATAGCCAGAACTGCAGTCATCCATCAACAGTTGTTCAATGAGGATGGAATAAATCTTTGAGTGTAGCTATTTAATTTTTAAACTTTTTCTTCCCAATCAAATGAAAACATATTTTGAAATCTATGTCTGTTTTCTTGTTATTCCCACTGGCAGTCTTAGCATTGAATAATTCAGCAGACTGAGTAGCCTATGCCAAGTATAACCTCAAATCCCCAGACTTACTAAACTCAATTTCAAGYTTCTCACTTTAAGCAGCACATTTAATAAATTATGTTTTTTCCCTTCAAATATGCATTTTCCAATGGATTGCAAGGAGCCAAGACACTTGATACTTGATACTATTCATTTTCATATTAAAGGAAGAAAAAAAGCTGAATAGGGTGTAAATATTCCCCTAACCAAAAGCCTTACTGTTGGTTTTGTTGTTTTGGTTTGGGTTTTTTTGGTTGGTTTTTTTTTTTTTTCATTGAAATCTAACCCTGGGAAAATGTGACCATACAGAAAAATTATTCTGAGTTCCTGTAATCTGTACTAGATACTATTGCATGAAGAAAACGAGAGGTAAACATCTAATTAAGTGTATAATCATCTCCTTGTGTAATTTGCAAAAGATATAATTTATTCTAAAATTACTGAGAAAAGTACAGAAGGAGGAATAATCAACACAGCCTGGTAATTAGGTATGTGTCCTCTGGCACGTGGCCTGTCATATTTTAGACCAAAAGAGGATCTGAGCTGCACATTTTTGATGCAGATCTTGACTGATTACGATCGCTCCAAAACTCAGGGTGTTTGGCTTATGGTGTTGGCAGAGCCCAGCGGAAAGGGTACAGCTGTGTCTGCATTGCGATCAGATTCCTACATCTGCAAACACTTATGGGATTTCAGATGGAATTTTAGCCTTATCATGCTCTCATGGATACATACCACAGAAAGCAATTAAGATGTTGAGAAATCGAAGTGATTGTAAAGCTGCAGGGCTCGTTAAAACTGCTTGTTATCCTCCTCAGGAGAAGGAAACATGGGGAAAAATAAAACCATAAAGAGCTACTGTGACCTCTTCTGACCTCTCATCTTTTGCTTCTGAAAGAGCAACGTAAAAAGACATTAAGCTATTAAAGAACATCCAAAGGAGGGCAACAAAGACAGTAAAAGGCCTTGAGGGGAAGCTGTATGAGGAGCAGCTGAGGTCACTTGGTCTGTTCAGCCTGGAAAAGAGGAGACGGACGGGACACCTCATTGCAATTACAACTTCCTTGCGAGGGGAAGAGAAAGGACAGGAATCTCTTCTCTGGGGTGACCAATGACAGGGCCTGAGGGAATGGCCTGAAGCTGAGTCAGGGGAGGTTTAGGTTGGATATTACAAAAAGGTTTTTCACCCAGAGGGTGGTTGGGCACTTCCCCAGGGAAGTGGTCACAGCTCCAGCCTGACAGAGTTCAAGAAGTATTTGGCCAACACTCTTGGGCTCATGGTGTGACTCCTGGGGATGTTACTGTTCAGGGCTGGGATTTGGACTCAATGATCCTCGTCAGTCCCTTCCAACTTGCCCTTGTAGGTGATCAATTCATTGCCATCTGCATCACAAGTGGAAGCAGAGCAGTGATGTAATCTACAGATACTTCTATCAAGCGTCTTGCCTTAATCTTCACTGAGCTTTCTGCTTTAGTCCCTTGCCAAATTAACTTAGAAGGTATAACATGACATTCTACACCCTACCCAGTGTCTGCAAAGGAGTTGTTTTCCATCTTGAAATGCCCTAGTGGTGGGAGTCAAGGGCAACAACATTTTGACATTGTTAAGTAAATAACACCTTGCTCTTCCTTAGAATAATCCTCAAATAAACAAAGACCTGATTACTCTGGGTGCTAGTGGTCATATCTACAGAGTGAGTAGAAATGATAACAGCGGGCTTTATGTTCTGTGAGAGATGCATTCTCTCACTTATTCTGAGCACTTCTTACCTATGTGATGCAGCAAGCTCACTGACAAGGCAAAATCCCACCCTGCATCTACCCTAAATCTCTGATGGGAAATGACTCAGTGAGATTACTAGGACCAGTTGTGCAGGAGACACCTTTTGAAGGGACAAAGGTCATTGTCCTGACAAGTGGGAGAAGAGGTTTTGGAATCTGTCTCTTGAGGGAAGGTGATTGGAAAGGTGCCTTTGGCAAAGGAGATAAAAGGAGTCTAGAAACAGTAAAAACTAGAGAAAGAAGGCCTCCAAGGGGAGAAATATTCTCTAGAAATAGAAAGACCAAAGCTGCCTTATATCAGATTTGACAGATTGGCTGGATGTTGCATCTGGAAAATATGGTAGGAATTTGCACAAAAGCTTTAATTTTTCTTGAAAGCCATTTTTATTTTAGACACTTACTTTCAGTTTGTTTTACAGCACTAACAATTGCAACTTTGTCCCATCAGAAGGAAAAAAAAAAAACAAGAAAACTATTCATTGTCCTTTGTCTTTATTTGTAACTTTCAGGTACATTTGAGAAACACTTTATGTGGTAATGGGAAATAAGTGGCCACTTACCTTTTTTGAGAAGAGTCACCTGAGGTGACTCAGCTGATTCAGTCCTGTGGTGTTTAATGAAATATGAAAGAAATTTTTCAATCCAGCACAACCATTATAATTTGCTGCTTGTTTGGAAATAGCTACTATCTTTCTTAAGCTACTTTGTAATATCATGAGACCTCTACTCTCTTGAGAAATATGATTCTAAGATCATATAAACCAAAAACCAAAAGACTGCATGAACCCCATTTTGGAGGAGGAAACCCTATGTCTGGAATAACAAATATTTTCATAACATCAAGGCAGGCAATATTCAGAAATAGAAAAAGACAATAGAAAAAGTGAAAAAAGGGATCAGAAGCTACTGAAGTTTCTACTGCCTACATATAATGAAATGGGTCTTCATTCCACAAGTTTGCCTCTCTCAGTTTTTTTAATCTGTTGGCTATTAAAGCTGAAATAACTACTTCCAGAAACTACTAAAACTTCCAGAAGAAGTGACTGGTACACAGTTCTGTGGGGGTGCTGCTCTGAACACATCCTCCTTTAATGGACCCCTGATACAAGTGACTACCTCTGCAGGGCAGGATGCCTGGGAGACTTCTGAAATGTAATTTAAAATGTTATCTGCTCCTCCTACTTTTTATTAATATGTGTTTTTTATTACTTTCAGAACTAGCTGTCACATAAAAGAAAATACAATTTTTTTCTCCAGGTTGCTCTACTGTTCAGATAGACTAATAAATACACATTTTAGTTACAATACCTGATGCATGAAACAATATATGAAAAGTGAAGCAGTATTAGAGAGTAAATAAAACCACATGCATTCTCATCTCTGGTTTGTTAGTGCATTGCTCTGGATTGGCTTTGAGATTAAATAGAGCTCTTTCAGTTAAGCAAACAAACTGCAGGTAAAGAATCCACTGCAACTGAGTCAACACTAATTACTTGATCATAAAAGTTAAAAAGGAAATAGGCAAAGTGAAAAGGGGAAAAAAAGTAAGCTAAGTATATGCTGATCTGCTGCATTTCTCTTTTGCACACCTCCAGAGCAGCACGAAGCCCTCAAGGAAACCGCTGGCATGTGGAGTGGGAGCCTCTGCAATGCACCCAACCATTTGCTTGAATGGTCACCTTTCAAATTCGGAGAGCAGCCTAGCAAATCAACGGAGATGGCTATATGCAGTTAGCTCTCAGGACTTGGTGCATGCTGCTGGGAAGTCTGAATGCGTAGGCACAGATGAATTACACCCACATTTGGATTTCCCCAAGGAGAGAGAGGATTTGAGGAAAGCTTTAAAACCCTCTCCATTATCTCTGCTGCAATTCAGCTGAGCACCAGAAGCCAGCTTGCATCTCTCTCCCCCATCCCAGGGCAGCGCTGCACCTTCTCTCCAGTGGCTTCAATTGCAGCAGTGGGGAAAGCCTCTGTCTTCCCCTGGCCGCAGGGTGTGAGCCAGGATGCACTCCCTGATCTGGAGGGTCTGGCATAGAGGCATGATCTCATTGGGAAGAGGCAGTTCCCTCCTGTCTCCCCTTTACGGGAGCTGTGCCTGTTACTGGAGCTGCCTGAGCCCCCTGGCAGTCATGCTGGGAAGCMGGCACTGTGTGAGGGCTGCGAGTGTCAGAGTGGGCAAGTGACAGGCTGGGCACATTGAGACATCACTGAAGCAATAAAACACASAACACAAGCAACCATCATCAGACTCCAGAGAGTCTCCAGAGAGTGTCCAGAAAGTCTTGCCCCCTTCCAAACTCTGAGAATGGAGACCTGGGGGCGTGGAAGAAGCCAGAGTGCACAACAGCCTGACTGAAGTCACCTTTGAGCTTCAGTTAATATGTAAATATATATATATACACACTTAAGTTTCATATATATATATATATAAATTATTGGCACAAGAAAGATGTGTAAGCAGCTTAAATCCAGTTGAAAGAGAAAGTAAGAATTATAATCTGACCCTCTTGTCTCCATAGCTTGAATGAAGTAAGATGGGGAAAGGTGGCAGAAGTGGGTGGAGAGGTCTTAACCTGCAGAAGCATCACCTTGTGTGAAAACTAACCTAGAAGATACAGGATTGTGTGACAGAAATTATAAATTTCTGTTTTTACTTCACAAACAAGTTGAAAGAAATAACTATAAAGGCAGAGATAGGTAGGAGAAAAGAAATGGGCCAGGAGGAGGATTTCAGAAGGAGGCAAGCAAACGGAGCATGTCCCCAAGCCAGGGGTGAGGAGAAGCATGCCCAGCATGTGTGGGAAGCAGCACATGCATGGGGGACAGACACTGCAAAGGGAAAATCTGCTCCTGAGGCCAAGTGCTGGAGATATGAGCAGTCCTGTTGACAGGCCATTGAAGGGGAGCCAGTGCTTATCTTCCCCACTAGACTACTGTGACTTTGTCTGTTACACTTTGACTTCCTTGTTGAATGTTTGCATCTGTTTGTTTTCTCCTTCTGTGTGCCAAGTGTACTGCAACATTTTACACAGCGCTCGTCTCCACTGGGAAAATGCCTGAGAAGGCTTGCATGGAGCCCAGGATCAGTCATGGTGTGTCCATAGCAGCTGACACGAGTCATGCCTAGTCTGGGACTCTTTCAGGCCAGGACAGTCAGTTTTTCTCCATAAAAGCATAATAATGTCAGGTTTCATGGTGCTATGGGAATAGTAATCCAGATATTGCAGGAGTTGCTTGAAATTTTCAGGAGTTTCATAAAACAACTGGATAAAAACCAAGCAAGAAGGCTGTTCAGTTCACTGGAAGTCTGTTACTTTTACTCATTATGCTAACTGGATGACTCAAAAATTACTTCAAAATTAATGAAAATTGTAGTAATTTTTCAAAATGACTGATTTCACTTGCAACGCATCCAGATGTGCTGAGAATACAAAATTGCATGGGGACCATTTCTGTGGTGGTGATCTGCATGAAACATGAATTCATGAATTGTTGCCATAGTCCCTCCTCTTACACAATGAATTGGACTGAAATAATAGCTGAAAACAGCTAAAAAGCAGACAGCACATCAGTGTCTTCTTTCTCATCTTGGACTGGCTTCACTTTTGACTTCACACTTTGAACAAATTTTTATACTACTGCTATGATGCAGAAAACTGTTGCTGGACTGTCCCGAAACTCCCTCTGAACTCTCAGGTCAAACCTCAGAAGGTTTGGAACAGCCAAAAGCTTGGAGGGGGAGCAGGGGTGGGGGAAAGAGAATGTTTCTAATGCAAAGCATTCAGCTTCAGCAGATACAAAACTATAAGATTTGGTACAATTTTAAATTGAACAAATGAACAATTTGGTAATTGTTCTTCAGTTTCCAGCTTGTGAGGAAGAAGAAAAGCTCACCCTCAGCTGTCTTTCTTGTGGTGGTATGAGCTCAAGAAGAGGATTTTTTGCATCYCCTGCACTTTCTTCAGCCATTTCCCCCTCCACACTCTACCACAGTTCTGCTCCAGCCCTCCTGGCTCAGCAGTGGGGTGAGAGAAAARGTTTACCTTGCAGTAAGCAGGAGCTTGTCTGCTTACTGCCTATGGGCCAGGCTTTGTGTCATGAACTTGTATGTTACTGCAATGGACAAATAAGAACCAAGATATTCAAGAATATGATTGAAGAGGGGACTTGCGTAGCAGTCAAGCGCACATTAGAAGAGGAAGTACTTGGATAAAATTTAAGTGAAGTTCAGAACTCTTGTTTACCTCCTGTCAAATCCTGAAAGTACCTAAGCTCCTGGACAGGCTTGCTAGTCTGGTTTTTTATGGAGAAAGTCAATGAGACTGAATTCTGACTATAATTTCACCTCATCATAACTTTTGAACCCTTGGGAGAATTCACATCATGCTTGGAAGATTACTGGAGCCCCAAAGATAGTTTTGTTCCTATGGGTTTTGGGAAAAGTTGAAGACAATGCAACACTCAATCCTAATAGGAAGCCAGAGGCAAGAGGCTTAGATATTCAAAACATCTGTGATGATTTGGTAGTTATCACCAGTTCATGTGGGAATCCCTACTCTGCACTGCAGTCCCTGCCCAGCTAAATCCCACCCTGTGTGTTTCTTCCACCACATCCTCTGGTGATGATCCAGCCTCCAAATATTTTCAGAGTATACCTTGCACATCAACAGATTAACAAACTCCTTCCTAGGACAGCTGTGATGTTTATCAAGAAGTATGGCCAAATGGGGACTGGTGCCATGTAGGAGCGATGGGGTTGGAACGGATGGAGACGAGAGATCTCTGGAGCCAGGTCGTGGAACTTGCAGTTTATTGCAAAGGGCCTGGGTGCAGGGCCCTGCTGGGAGCTGCCAGCTGCAGCTCAGAGCAGGCCCGGGAGAAGAGAGGGGTAGAGTGTAAGAGAGTAGAAGGCAAGAGCTAAGAGGCAAGACTAAGAGTAGGGAAAGTAAGGGGAAGAGAAGTGAAGTGAAGTGAAGTAAAGTAAAGTGCCCAAAGTTCCCGTTACAATACAATAAATCATCTTCTGTGTTGAATATTCTGATTCTCACTAGCCAATCTAATACAACATACAAATCCTATAGCATTTCCATACAAYCTATAAGAATCACTACATTACCATACTRTGTTACATTTTAAACCCTAAAACCTACTCTTTGGACCCCTTCTGCCAAGCTGGCAGGGTCTGCTCTGACCCTTGGACCTGCCTGCAAGCAGAGGGTATTGTTTCATCAAAAGGGGATTACCTTCAGCTGGCCACGCCATTGTTTTCCCGTTGTTCAGTAACTAAGGGATCTCAAAGGTTGCTTTCATTTCAATCTTGCTTATAGTTTCCATATTCTCAAAATCTTTTGCCAGGCAATCATATTTATAAGGCTTTCTTGTTTCATCCTCCCGAACAGTGCCATAGCCCACTTTTAATCAATCATACCAGCTTAGTATCACCACCTTTGCCCAGCAAGTGATGGACAAGCAGGGATGCATTTTAGGAAGTGGTCTGTCTTCCAGAATTTTCTATTAGTTGGTTTTAAGTGGCAGTTCATTGAGCAAAGGTCAGTGAAACTAACTCCTAGGAGACTGCAGGAAACTCCTCTCTTTGCTGACTGCCTTGAAGGCCATTTGGAAGCAGCCATTTGTCAGAGACTGAGAGTGATACAAAAAACAGACAGCTAGGTCAAATAACATAAAGCTGGAGTCACTGTAAGAGAGTGTCAGAAAAGAGCATCTCAGCTGATTATCATAGTCCCACTGTTTCTATGGCTTAATGTCAGCTGAAGAGAAGGTTCTTGGTGATGTAGAAGTGATCAATGCCCGTTTCTTTTCATATTCTTGGTAGAAAGGTCAGGCAGAACTCTTGAAGCCTGGCCTTGAAATTTTTACAGTGATATTCTGGCAAGTGGTAACCTCATAAATAACCAATATTGTTTTATTAGCTGTTGTGTTATTACGCAGACACACAATTATACCTTTATATAGACATATATTTAGCATAGAAACAGACAGCTTTAAATATTAACTTTTCTGTGGGATTTTTTTATAAATTGAAACATTAATTACATATCTGCAGACTTTGTCTGTTGCTCTGACATTAAGGTCACAGACAGCTTCAAAAATGTGCAAAGTACATTAAGAATTTTCCCAGACAGATTAGGTATATGCTTAAGTTTTATAAACCTACTCTTATCCCTCTTTTTCAAATCTCCTTTTCCAGGAACTCAATTACAGCATGAACAATAGTTTGATTATAACTGCTGTAATACAATGACATGTGTAACACCCTGGAGAGGCCCTCCTGCACACACACTGGTGTTACACTTATGTAAGCAGGTGCCCACCCCAGATACACTGGAAAAGGATTAAGTATTGCTTAAGACAAATAGCTTATTTGCAAAGGGTGTAATGGAGATAAATGCTGTCTCAACRGAATTGAAACCTGTTAAGCATGACTTGAAGTCAGTATTTTTTGGTGCTATTTTGCTATTCTTGTACTTCTGAGTTCCCTCTGACATAGTAAGCCATGTCTGCATTGCTGGAGAGGGAGACACAGAAAGGCTACAAATGGATGGCTAGTCACCTTAGGAGCCTGATAAACCAGCCTGTCTGAATTCTGTGCTACCATGAGTGCTTTTCACTTGTTTTGTAGGTTAAAGAACTTCAATGCAAAGCTCAATCCAAAATCTTTTGATCATGTCACTATTTGTGCTGTCAGCACAATCCCACGTACAGTCCAGACTTTGGTCCTAAATGGAGCAGAGCTGAGGTTATGGCTAAGAGATGAAAGCAGATACCATGTCACAGCAATACATGAATATTACATTAGATATATGCAATTAAATAGTAGAAAACTTGCCATGGGAAAATAAAATTTTTAAAATTTACGTTTTATGCATGCTGCCTGTCCACATATTTGGATTTTCCACAGTTTCCCAAGAGGCTGTCATGCATCAGTGAGGCATAGCTCTCCACATCTTCAAGATCAAATTTTCTCATCTGTATATACTACACAGAAATTTGAACACAACCATCACACTGTCATTTGATTCAGCCATTCTTATGACCTGGGAATGCACAAACAAAGGAGGACATGTAAAATTAGTTGTAGTCTCGGTGCAACCTATTTCCAAACTCTTAATTGTTCTGGAATCACAGTAACAATATTATATGGCCTAACTTAGAGATTGTCTATCTGCATAATCTGGTGATCTGATGTGCTGATGTTGTAAAATTCGTGGCATTTTTGTTTCTTGCTGTTTCGCATTGGTTGCTTGACCATATAATCATGGGTATTCTTTTTGCAGTTGACCAGGGTATCATAGAATCATGCAATAATTTGGCTTGGAAGGGACCTTAAAGACCATCTAGTTCCAAAACCCCTGCCACTAGACCATGTTGCTCAAAGCCCCATCCTTGAGCACTTCCCAGTGCCTCACCAGCCTCACATTGAAGAAATCTCCCCATTTGCCATGGTAAACTCTGAAAATTTGAAACTCTATTCACTGCCTCTCTGCCTCTGTGAACAATTTTTCAGAAGTCTCTCATAAGTATTTGGGGTGGCAGTGACTGCTAGCAAACCTACTCATCAATTTATTGGTTTGCAAAGGATTATGTTTATTCTGTGAAAAAAACAAGCATTTCTTATTTTATTTTTTAGCCCCACTATGGCAAAATAAGACCTATAGAAAAGTACCTTGCAAAATTACTTTGAATATTTCATTTTGACTCCTTGTTCATACAGAAGTCCATCAGATGCTGCACAAGTATGTTTATGAAATCTTAGAGAAAGGGTCCAAGAGTTATTTACATTCCTGTGAAATATTTTTATTTCCTTAAATGACTACTTCCTAACACAGTCGTTTTCTAACAGAAAGTTTTCAGCAGTTTTTACTCTTGGTTCCCAAACATTCTTCATTCATGTCTGTTGAACTTTTTACTCCTATACTTCTTTGGAAATTGTATTATTTTTTCTTTAGCTAGTGCTTGTTTATGATTTAGGATGTTTTTCTAGTTGACATGGCTTATCAAATCAAATCAAATCAAATATTGTAAAAAAATGTTATTCAAGGTTACCTGTACCTTAGGATTTCTAATCCTCTTAGTTAATGAGTGCACTGCACTTTCTTTCTCTAAGCCTCTCTCATCCTTTGTTTGGAAGCAAGGCAATAAGTGCTGTTTTYTTGAAGGATTAGAAATTCATCTCATAAGTGCGTATATTCGTCAGTTAATTACCTGCTGATGCCAAAAAGAGCCAGTTCTAGCAATATTTGTTCAGAAAGTTGCTAKTAGAGTGAACAGGGCAAAAGAAAGTATACTCCTGCTGTTCTGTGGCCTTTCATTTGTCCAACCTTTACTTTCAAGTATTTTCCAAAAACTAGTCATGGTTATTATGTAAAGACCAGACTTGGCTCTTTGCTAAATAGTTTGGAGTTTGTTTTTTCGTTTCCTGCTCCTGCACTGTAATTTATAATTGAATTGGAGGAAGGTTTGCCAAAGAGCAGTCACATGGAGAAGATTTGCATGCTTCAGCTGATCTTTGGGTCTAGCAGGTTCTCAGAGATGTTGAACTGTCTGTGCAAGCGTGACTAAGAGAGATAAAACTTGCGTTGCTGTAACCCCTCCCCCAAAAACGGGCATACAGTGTGGCTCTGGCATTCCCTGTGAGGATTTTCCTCCTTACATGTTGTTGAATTTCAACTCTGAAGTGGCCCATTGTCCCCTGGCAGACACCACATAGAGCTGGGAAGTAAGGGGTGGGTCTGGAGGGTTCAGGCTCACCTTCCCCAGGGCACTGAGCTTTCCCTGTGACCTGCTGCACTGGCTGCACGGGACCAGTGAGAAGCTCCTGATGCTCTGCTGGCACACCAAGCTTCATCAGCTGCAGCAGGACGCAAGGAGACTGGAGTTAGTCTCCATGGTTGTTGTCACAAATGGAACACGTGGGAATTTCTCAGTGCCAGAATACAACCGCGGCAAGACCAGGGAGGAAAAGCCTCTCTCAGTCCTCAGATAAATAATTCGTTGTCCCACTCATGAAGGCACGTAAGAACCACCCTTCCTAAGTCTTCCAGTCGGAATGGATTTAGAATAAAACTAATTCAAGATTTCTTACCTCCTCCACAACTTTATGCAGCTTTGTTCCTTCTTTGTGTTTAGCTATCATTTATGTTATGTTCTCATACACTTGGCTTTTGAGAGTGATGACACTGAAGTGTTTGGAGCCGACAGAGCTGCAAGGAATTGTTTTGCCAGAAAGTGCATTCAGGGAGAATGGAAACTATTAGTGAAGTTGGATCTAATGTAAGCAATCTGCATTTGAATCAAGCAGCTGAAGTCAAAGAGTTGTGTTACACACACACACACAAAAAAAAGTTTGTGGGTACTTTTTCCAAGAATTTCAGCTTCTGGTTTTGAAACAGATCTTATTTTACTGGTTAAAGTATCTCCCAAAAAAACCCCTTAAATATTTCCTTTTCAATTCATCAGTGTTTTAACTTGGCAGAAAATTATATTAGGCAGCTATATAATTTAAAAAAAATGTCCAGTGTGAACAGCCTGAACCACTTGGGATTTTTCAGCCTTAGCTTTGCTTCCTGGAGAAATACAAGCTTACATGAGTGCTCTGTGTAATTGTGTGCACCTAGACTAAGCACCATCAACTTTTTTTTGTGATCACTGTCTGACTGGAAGCTGTCCTGTCTGGACTGCAGGTATGCTGCAAAGATACTTAACTTTCTGCAAACTTTATAAAGAATGGGAGATGAGAAAGAGAGTTAGGCTCATTACAACATAAAATGGGGCAGAAAGGAGGAGTAAGCATCATGATGGAAACATGATGCTTCCTCAACTGAAACCCCATTTTGTGTAGCTGCACAGATTTAGTAAGGCAGCAAAGACGAGAGCTCTAAGACCTGCCCTTCATGAGCTGGCATGGCTCCTGCTGCAACGTGTCATCCACACATTAATACCAACCATACCCTTTGCATGCTCCTCACTTGCTTTTGGTACAAGATACCAAACAATGTGCTTCTCTTCCTCTAGCACAGCCTGTGACTATCACTCCATGGAGTATTGCAAATTGCAGGTAATGGAAAGCATGCCATTAGGAACAGGAGCTGAGATAGATCCTTGATTCCCCTGTACCGATGCTCCCAAAATCATTTACTGTGCTTCCTTGGTTAGATTTTATTATTTCTAGACAATCTGGTCCAGCTACTAGGTGGAAAGAAATATTTGCTTGTATGAGTTGGTTAAAAAACAGAAATGAATATATTTATTTTAAAATGTCAGTCCTTTTCAAGGCAAAATCCAGAGGAAAGCAGACAGCTTTTGATGACTTTTCCAGATCCCTGGTCTTCAAACAGCTCTGGAGTCCACATCATACATAAAATCCTCCATGTCAAGCAAGAGTTGAGGGTATTRTTTTGGCTGCATAAAAAGAAAAAGTAACCACATGGCATTCCATACTTGCATGGAAGTGTGGCCACATGTTTGCTTTCGTGATGGAAAACTGCTTTCCTAATCAGCACAACCATTTTCATCATGGAACCATTGTGCTATTTTCCATTCAAAGGAATCAAGTCACACTGACTCTTTTCTAATAGCTTAAAGATCAGCAGAAACAATGAAGAGAATTGACCTTACGAAATCCTAAACTGATGTCTGGGATTGAACTCTTGCCCAGTGCTCCCGAGCCAACTTTGGCAAAACAAGCCCTTTCAGGAGGCTACACCTCCATCCTTTTTCCAGATGCAGTTTTGAGGCAGGTGACAGTGACTCGAAAAGGGGAGGGGGAGAAGTCACTAGAATTTTTTTGAAGTGCCTTTTGCAGCTCTTGGGTTATGCATTATTTTATTATTATTCTGTATTTATCCATGGTTTAAATAAAGGGACAAAATACTCTTCCTTTAATTTGGGTAACATTAGGCTGGAAGAATAATTATTTATATCATGTTCAGTGAAAATATGTTCACAAATAAACTGTTCTCTTCAGTCTTGGGCTGTTACCATGTTTCAAATTGTTTGTTGGCATGGATTAACCTACAGAACTATGCCCAGAAGCCCTTCTCTGTCGTAGTGACAGATAGATTTGGTTTGTCAATAGGAAGCTAAAGCTTTCTGGCTCTCCTCTGTTTGCTAAAAATTATTCTTATGTCCATGTTCCTAACCAGATATTGAGAATTCTGTGAAGGTTTGGGTTTAGGTTGAGTTAAATACCAGTGAACTTCTTTATTGTGCAGATGGAGACATCCCCATTACATTTATTCACCAGAAAACAGTGAAATGCAACCATGTGCAGTTTGACTGCCACTTGAACAAATTTTATTTGTGAGTAGAGCTGGATACCTTGTGGAAAAAGCATTCTCCACATGTTCTATGAAAATGGAATTATTTCTTGGCTTAATGTGGTCTATCATTATTTTTTTCTACTATCAACATTCCTGCAGAACATCTAAACTTTTATTTGGACAGAATTGMCATTATTTAGGCTGTAGTTATTGTATCTGCAAATGCGGACGTTCGCTGTGTTTGCTGCTGTATGAGCAGAATAGAAGGACAATGAATTTACAGCCTGTTGTGTTGGGTTTGCATGGCCAAGCTTTGGTAGTGGGGGGCCTACAGGGGTGGCTTCTGTGAAAAGCTGCCAGAAGCTTCCTCCTCCACGTGCAGCAGAGCCTATGCCAGACAGCTTCGAGACAGACAAGCTGCTGGCCAAGGCTGGGCCAATCAGAAATTGTGGGAACACCTCTGGGATAATGGATCTAAGAAGTAGAAGTAAGAAAAGGTCGGCAGATGTAATTGCAGCCAGTGAAGAGCAGTGAGAATATGGGAGAGGAACAGCTATTCAGACCCCAAGGTCAGTGGAGAAGGAGGGGGAGCTGAGATTCCTGTGTAGTCTGTGGTGCAGACCATGGTGAGGCAGCTGCGCCCTTGCAGCCCATGGAGGATCACAGGGATGCAGAGATCCACCTGCAGCCCCTGAAGGAGCCCATGCTGGAGCAGGTGGATGCCTGAGAGGAGACTGTGACCCTGTGGGAAACGTGCTGGAGCAGGCTCCAGGGGCCTGCAGATCCATGGGGAGATGATTCACTAAAGGATATACGTACAGTAAACAATGGTTTCCTTTCCGTGAAATTGGTACATAATAAAAAGTTTAAAGTAATTGAATTTAAAAATTAGGACATCTATATAAGCATCTAGCCATTAGTGACAGCTTGTTACAATGAAGGCTCTGCCTCTATAACATCACATTAATGTGATGAAGTTCTACTTCTGAATTGCCTCCTCTCTACCCTTGTCACTCCAGAAGAYACCCTTTCAATGTCATTCATTTCCACGTTAACCCCAGAAAATGGCAAGATCTTTCTTCTTGTTCTGTATTATTTGAATCTAAAATAAGTGTGGATATTATTTCAGAAAACAAGGAGTAACTGCATGTAAAAGTGAATTTACACACATGTACATTCACAACTTACTGAACTTTGCTAATTTCCCTTCATTGTCCAATTGGAGGTGCATATTCAGATGCTTCTATCCCAACTGAGAAAAGTGAGTCCACCTTGACTTTCTTGCTGTTCTTCATCAGGTTTTGCAGCTGATTTATTGCATCAATCACTGTGAAACATGAGGAACAGCAAAAGACAGCAAGTGAGACATGTGATTCATAAGCACTCTGATAAGCAATGTGGCAGGCAGGAAAAGAGCCAGGGTCTTGGCAATGCTCAGATGGTCTGAAGGAGGCAAAACCTGGCTCAGCCAGGAATTCCTGCAAGATCAGCTGGACCCTGCAGAAGGGTATGGAGAAGTGGCTCTTGCTCCAGGCCAGCTCTCTGTCCTACTCCTTGGAGCAAAGTGTATTGTAGGAGACTGTGAGCATGTGAAGCATTTGGAGGGCAGCAGTTAACAACTACTGCACTCTGCAGAGAGGATATCTTTATCACAAACATGGTGTGTGCAATATGAGCCCCTCCTCAGTTCTGCCCCTTGCACAAGACAAATGGGCTGCTGGTGTGTTCTCCAGGATGTCAGCAGACATCAGCATCCTAAGGATAACCCCTCTGCCTGCTGCAGGATATCAGCAGAAGAGAATCTGGTCATGTGTTCTTTTCTCCAGGATTCAACACTTTTCCCTAAATTTCAGAGTAAATAAACTATTCTGGTGGTGACACTTGACTTTCCAGATAACAGGGGCTTAAAAACAGGCCAGGGAAAATAGTAACTGATTGAAATGGTTAGCTTCATGGTAAAGCAAAGGCACAGATGTCAAGAAAAGAAAGATTTAGCATTTTGTTTTCACATGGAAAACAATGGAAAACAAATCTGCCTAGGCTTGCCATATGTTTTTTATTGGAGACATTCTGTGTTTATATATATATGTCTGTATGTATATACATGTGTAAGCTATTATATTTTATCAGATYCTGACCTGCTTCATAAAACAAGGATATCTGAAAATAGATCTGCCATTCATTAATTGCCCTTTTCCTTAGGTATCTAAAAATTTAGGACTGGCTTGTTCTGAATATTCAGAGATTTCAACTTCAATATTAACAAAAGTAACTTAAAAGATCCAAAATGYTCTCTTTTGTGGGGCTTGCATTTCACTTCATTATACAAGAATACACAGCCTCAAGGATAACCTTTCTAACCAAGCTAGATGGCACTTGAATAATGTTAGTTGTCAGGTTATAATTTTGCACTTTGGTGAGTATAATTTTAGGTACTTTTGAAAAAATGTAATTTATTTATTTAAATATCTATTTCAGTTTACTTTTAGTGTGATTTATGGCAATTATCCCTTTTTTTCTAGTGGAAGCAACCCTTCCTCTCATAATAGATATAAACCACTGGGAGATGTGAGTAAAATGTAAGAATATGAGAATCTTAAAAAAATGTTGCCATTTACAAACTAATTTGAAAAAATCCCACTTATTTCTGCTGTGAAATCTGTAAGAGTAATTTCTTACATATTGATAGGATTTGGTATTTTTTGGTATGTCTAGTATGGTTTTGATTTTTAAATAAAAATGGCTGCTAATCTCAGCTGTCAATATATCTATGCCTCCTATGACCAAGCAAAACAACACAGCTGATAAAATACCATAAAATGAGCCATCTGAAAGGAATAACCTTTTTGAGAATGAATCTACTTCCATTCAGTTTAGTAAATCTCAGCATAACTAAAAGCAGAGTCTGTATAACATGTGGCAGAGGGTAGAATATTACCATATTTGTAAGATATTGATAAATACTGCATCTGTCATGACTAGAGGCTGTTAAAAAATGTCCTCTTCATTCTATCTGTTCTTGAAATTTCTTACATTTAAAACAAGGAACCCTGTCATCTCCCCAAAGTTTGGCTGCTGCGTCCCTGCAGTGGAACATTTGCCAATACATTTGATACTGTCATGATGAAACTCAGACTCTAATCTGCCAAGAATAGAGGTTGCCAGGTCAATCTTCTGGTAAGTATGGCTGATTTGCCTCAATACAGCAGTGGAAAATATGCAAATTCGCAGGGTGACTAATTACCCCTTGGGAAAACTTAAACAACTGGTCTGAACTCCCCTGTAATTAAAACCATCTAGATAATGTAAACAATTGTCTCGTAAGTATTTCGCACTGGAAACTTTCTGCAACTACTTATTCTGTGGCCTGGCTTTGTAATTGCCAAGCTCCTCAATGCATTTTAAGCTCATTAAGGCTTAGCTCCTGCCAAGGACTTTCTGTCTCAAGTCATCCAGCGCTTACAGGTGGCAGTTCTGGTTGGAGGCTGGAATTATAACCCAGTCGATTTTGCACAGCTAAGGGGGCAGCACATCACATGTCTGTGGTCCCCAGCACCAGCAGAAGTGGCAGCAAGAGAGGGGCAGCAGGACTTTTCAGAGGCACCTGAAACTCAGGGTGAAATTACTGAGAACTGGAGATTCAGTACCGGGGGAAATCAGCATGTGGAGTGTTGGGGACTTGGTATGCATATCCACGAAAAGCAAGGGAACCAGCTATAATTAAAGTCAGCTGCTTGTTACTTTGTTTGGTTAAAGCTCCTGCGTTATTTTCTTGCCCCATTTTAATCCAACGCGTCATTCCAAAAATGTCAGCAAAATGGTTAATCAAAAGACTCTTAACCTCAGTTAGACTTCTGATCTGGAGTAATAAACTCTCTGATTAGAAGAAACTGCAAACAAGTACTTCTATCACACGAGACAACAGGGGTGGTTTTTTTGTCAAGTGGGCTCAGTGATTCTGGGGAAATTGCTTTTACTACAGATTGTCTTTGGTCACAGCATTTCTCTATACAGAGAATTTCTCTTTTTCTGTATGTGTTCTGAATGCATGTTCTAGATATCTGCTACTGGGCACTAAAACATGGAAGTTCAGGTGATTTCCTTCCAGCTTCCCTGCTCTTCCCCTCCCAATAGGAGAACAAATCACACTGTTAACTGTAGAGACTCTGGTATCTACTGATGGTGACTTGCTGAGATTATTTAATAGATCACGAGCTAATGAATAACAGTGCACTTGGAAGGGGATTTGGCTTGTGTGGAATGAGCGCTGCTAGATGAGGAAGGAAAAATGCAACATTTGAGTATCACATATTTCAGGCCCTGATTAAGGCAAGAGCCAGTGTAGGGGCATGTGTGCTTTCTACCAGAGACTGGTCACAAGAGAGCAGTGAATCAAAATTGCAATTGCGTGGGAGTTCAGCCAGGTCAATACTCAATAATGAATTTGAATCTTTATAGGAGGCAAACAGTTGGACTGAGAGATACTGTGTTGTGTGGTGGTTCAGTCCTGAATCTGAATGCAGCTGAGGCTGTGGAGCTTCAATTTGCCTGATATGTGAAGTAAATGCAGTTTGCAGAAACCACTGGTTGGTGGTCCAGAAGATTAGTCCTTTGTTTACTCACAAGAAAGGTACAGGAGAGGCCAACACAGAGATTTCTTTGTGCATTATGCTGAGGCATTCCCTTCTCAAAAAAAACACCCAAAAAAAACCTGCTAGCTGACTGGGAGTAGACATCTCCCAGGGAAAAAAAAAATGGCTAGGGAAGATCAGAATCTGTAATTTGCCTTAGCCCCCAGCCTTCTCGAACAAGATCTCTACAAAGCTGTTCAGAAAATTTAAAATGTTGTGGGCTGGGAGCTGCTCCTGTGCTGAGGCTCAGCTGTCAAAATTAATTGCTACTTTCTAGTATCCTCCTACATCCATATCTCCAAAACATTTGATAGAGCTTACTGCTACTGCAAAATGGGCCAGAGGAGCACTACAGGGACTTTTTTATTTCTATTCTAACAGTTCACGTTGCTATTTCTTCAGACTCAGTGTTAGGACTAATTTGTAGTGTATAGGCTCAGAAAATAAAGTAGCCTCTTACCACAACCCAAGATGTAACAAAGTTCCTCTCATCACATCCTACAAGTGGAAGAACCTCTCAACAGAAGTCCATCATACCTCAACTAGGGCTAGTTGCCTCATTTTTTGATGGGTTCCTCATTTATTGGGGGTGAGCAGGTGCTACAAGAGAGCTGGAGAGGGACTTTGTACAAGGGCATGCATGACAGAATGGGAGGAATGGCTACAAATGGAACAAGAGTACATTTAGATTTGATGTTAGGAAGAAATTCTTTACCCAGAGGGTAGTAAACAGGTGGAACAGGTTGCCCAGAGATGTGGATGCTCTGTTTCTGAAAGCATTCAGTGCCAGGTTGGATGGGCCTTTGAGCAACCTGTCTAGACAGGTGTCCTGCCCATGGCAGGAGGGTTGGAACTAGATGGTCTTTAAGGTACATCCCAACCCAAACTGCTCTGTGATTCTCTGGTATGTGTTGGATCTTGATCTTTCTGCATTGCCTGCCTCTCGGGAATTTTAATATATAGATATAGATATTCCTGTTGCATGCATTCTTCAAGGCAAGAGCTAAATATTTGATTTTCAACTTGGTAAAAGCTATTTTTTGGCAAAATTTGTCAAACAGAGGTAGCTCCAACCCCGAGGCAAAGGACAGAACATAGACAGAACAGGACTTTACACTGTCAGATGGTGGAGAAGCTCATCTCCCTCCTGCCTCTATTAAAACGTGTGGGGCACACTAAAGTCCTTTCAATTCCACTTCTACACCTGTTCTTAGTTAAAAACATAAACAGTAAAACTAAATGAAGAGAAATGATGACAGTTTGGGCTGCCAGAAGTATAAAGGGTGTTTCCTAATATTAGATGCTTTTCCAGTCCAGAGCATAGAGAAAAGATGCAAATGTCTCAGAAGAAGTCAAGTTTCTGTTCCTCTGTGTCTCCTGCTGGTTGCCAAATGTTATGAAAGTCTGCCTGAGGCTCACTAACACWAAAACTATTATCTATCTAAATCTGGGCTAGCTGAAGTTGCATTTATATGTTCATTAGAGCTATTCTGGCAATAGAAAATGAAAGATTCGGAGGCTATATTACATCAGAGACAAGTACTTTTCATTCTCACAGTGCTGCTGTGGCTATACCAACACAGCAGGTTGCCCATCTCATGTTAAATTGAACCAAAAATTGCTGGATACTATGACAACAAAATAGCTCCCAGAACTCAGGCTCTTCCACTTAAAACCACCTGGCTTGTCTTCTCTGCACTCCCTGCCTGTAGAAGGCCATAATGTCAAGAAACGGCAGAATTCCTGTGCTGCAGGAATTCTACTGGATTGCTGGCTATGACCTAGAGAGCTGAACAAAGAACCTGATAAATTTCACCTCAATTCTGGTTTTAGGGGTGGTCACACAACTACTGCAGAAACAGTTCAATTGCTGTTAAGTTGCCAAAACATAATTCAGTATCATCCTTCAAAATTTATATTTCCCATAGCCAGAAAACTATGCATTCATCCTCTCAGACACATTTTCCCAAATAGAAAGGAACAATGTTACTGAATATTTGCAATATGAGGTTGGGGGTTTTTGTTTTGGTTTGGTTTTTTTTTTTTTTTGGGTTTGTTCCACTTGCTGCTATCATGTTTTGAAATATATTCTTCATCATTTGCATTGCCATGAAATTTGAAAACCCAAGGAAAAGATCAAGTCTCTTTAGTGTCAAGCAATATAACTGAGAGGGAAAAAAGTGCCTGGGTGGATTTACAAAGTAAATGAAAACTGAGAGGCAAAAAATGGCTACATCCAAAATAATAGGTGTGGTTATCCAGTACTCACCAGCATATCTCAGACAATTGCCTCAGCACATCAGCAGCTTAGCTTTTGCCAAGCTTTTTGAAAAAAGTAATTGTAACATGGGAATCTGAAGTACAGATTTTTGTGATTGGTTATAGAGAATTTCCAAGTGCTAAATACCTAATGCAAAGGTTAGCATGAAATAAAAAAAGAAAGTTCTCATTTCTAYTCCAAGGCAAACCACAGAGGAAGGACCTGGTTAGTCAGTGATGACAGACATTGAGAAGGGAAGATAAGGAATCAGACAGTGGGGAAAACTGGAGAGAGATGAAATGGAAGAGGAGAGGAGAGGCTGATTATTACGGCCTGGAAAGTATGGGAGAAGAAAAGAGCAGAAGGAAAGACTGTCAGGAAGGCCTAGGTGTGTCGCGTAGCCAGAAGCTGAAGGCGTCAGGTCACGTTGAGTTCAACAGTGCCAGATCACTGTAGAATAGAAGCTGAGTCTCAAGAAACAATACAGGAGAGTAACAGGGACGAGATGATGAAGGTGTTAAATGCACCAGATGTATGGGTGTGAGGCTGGAGAGAAGCCAGGGCTGGAGCAAGGTGAAGAAGGGACAGGCCAGGCAAAAGCTGGGTGACAGGGGTATGGAATTTGCATTTAGCTTGATGTAAGAGAGGGAGAGATTGAATTGGAAAGGGTAAAACACAGTCAGCCACAGAAGCATGATCCCAAAAGGGAAAAGAGAAGGGCAGAGAAAAGAGAGAAATGAGAGAAGAAATAAATGCTGAGAACTGTATTGTGTATAATGAGAATGGTAAATGGCAGTTAGGAAAGAGAGGGGAGCATGCTGAAAATCCTTGAGTGAATGGATCTGAGAAATCTCATAGAACATTCTGCAACTGCAGCAATTTCCTGTGTTTTTCTATTTATAGGAACGACCCAGATAAAATTGCAGTGTTCCTCATCTTATTTTTCTAGTAAAATATTGACATTTATTTTGTGTGGGACGAGGATGTGCATGACTAACAAAAATATCTCAAACAAGGAAATGGCATTAGTTTATCCAGTCCTTGCTGCTTCTCCAGATAATTGGTATTTCAGAGGCTGTGTGTATGAAAGAAATAGGTTTTTATTTGGTGCAGGAGTATCGTATTGAATGGTGATGGAAAATATCTTCCCTCACAAATTCAGGGGCAACTGGCGCAATAACTCCTAAGAATTTCATATTTGCATGTGAATCAAACCTCTGCACGTGGCTGATCGCTACACAGCTCCAGTTTTCCTCTTCATGAAATCAACTGGCATGAGTAGACTTATCCTACCATAGTACTGCACCAGTGAAAGACAGATTCCCACCACCTAATTGCATGCACCTCCTAAATGCTCCTAGTGGAGCATTTCCCATTGTATGAACTTGTGCCATTTGGAATTTTAAAGAGATTTCTGGGAACAGTAAATTTATATATGGTATTTGCTTTCTAAAACAAACAAACAGTTCTCCAGGCATCAGAAAAACCAAGCTAGAGAAGAGGAAAAAGTTGAATGGGCAGATTTACGTCTGCATTTTTTCCAGAGTTTGGTTTTGGCTCATTATAGGCAAAATGTAGCCACAAAAATGGAATGCAAATGAATACCATTAATGTGTAGACCTACCCTTGTCCAAAAATGACACAGCAAGGAAGAAAACAAAAATCCAAGGTAGATCCCTCAAGTCACTGTGCATTCATGTTTTCAGACAGAGAATTTAGTCATGAAACGTGCTCTTGGTGGAGCATGCTCAAAACTGCTGCTCTTTTGGAACCCCGGAGAAGTGTGAGAGCATGGCAAGATCTCACTACAGCTGTGAGCCAATATATCACAAACTTCCCCAGARAGGACTCCTTTGAAGATCAGCAGACAACTGAATCTTCTGCTGCTCTTATTTAGTCTGGCATGTTTTGTCTGAGACTGAGAAAGGAGATGACAGTTTTCTGAGATAGACCCTGACCTGAGGCTACCCATTCATTCAGCTGTTTTGGGAAGCCATTTATTACAAATCTATCTTCTACATACATGGAGCTTGCCTTTCATCTTCTTCCCCCTTCAGAGGTCATTTTATAAGTTTCCTCTTAATACCATCAGGCTTTTGGGTGAGCTGGGGCAGATGAGCACCATTGAGGAGAGGGGACACTCTCCTGTGTTTTTGAATTCTGCCATGACTCCTTTGTGGCTTGCTACCATGTCTGAATACTTGACTAATGCTAGACAAAAAGGAATGCTGAGTATCTTGGTGCCAAATCAAGAATTAACCACACCACCATCATGCACAAAGTTATGTGATTTAAAACCACATAATTATAAAGAATAGCCATGCTGAGTTTTTCCGACTTTTTGCTTTTTAATTAATTGAGGGTTCTTATGCTTTGGACTTTACAGTGGTGTGTCTAAAATCTCTTAGCTTTGACTTAAATGGAAATTGAGATTTCTCAGTACTCATTAAACTTCTGAGGAAGCCTTTAGGAATAGTGAATTGTAAGGCTGACTCTGAAGTCAGCAGAACTGGTTACGACACACGAATGCCCTGGAGATCCAGCCTAAATTAGAGCAGAGTTCTGCTCCCAGCTGTAGTGGTATGAGCATAGAGTAGCAGACATAAAGATTTACTCCGCAAAAAATTAAAACATACATATACTGAAATGAAAAGATACATATGTCCAGGGTTTTTTCTGTATTGCTAATTTAAAAAAAAAAGCTAGAGAAATTGGAATAAATAATACTATTTTGGAAAAGCACAGACTATTTTCCAGTTAAAAATGGGTCAAGATATTAGCCAATGATATTGTCTAGATGAATATTATAGTATTAAATGTATTCTTGAGCCAACAGCTGTTACAGCCATCTATTCAGGGTGTGATCATCCCAGGAAATTTGGTGTAGTGAAGAGACCCAAATCAGTTAAGTTCCACACATTGTACAGCCCAGAATTCATTTGCTGGAGGATATTTTGTGCCAGCACTTGGCTGACATGACTTTTAAGCTTGTTTTCTGCATAGTAAAAGACCTGGCACTTCTGGCTGTTGACTAGGCAGAGGAGATATGAACTTGGATGTTTCTCTATCTCCCATACTATAAGTGTCTGCTTCACAACTTGCACATCCAAACCAAATACAACTAATAGTTTTTGCTTGCTATCCTTCACTTCTGATGACTGGCTCAGCAGTAGCTGTAGGTCATAGGTTCATACTCCTCTTTAACCTCCTTAAGAAAACCAGATGCAGTGGGAAGCAACCTTTCCAGTATTYATGAGTAGATGGCATGGATAGCTTCTTTGCAAAGGGTGCAGAAAACAAATAAAACATCTGATGCCTTTTGCTCTTACTTTTATAATCCTAGTTGTATGTTTAATGCAAAATGTGCTGTATATTGTATATTATATGCGTGTATGTGTGTATAATATTTTGGTTGATTTTTGATTTTATTGCTGTCAAAGGCTTTAAAATTGGATATAATTATGTAATGTGAGGAATATACTGTGTCCTTCTACATGAAAATTATCACTGCCCACCACAACATTATACTAAATTATAGAATAGAATAGAATATTACAATATAATATAACAATAATATAATGCAATACAACGCAATGCAATACTGACTCACAGCTGACACACTGTTGCTTGTTTACTGAGAAACCTCTTCAGAACAAGTCAGATAGGACAGAAATAAAAGCAGTGGAATATAGCTGTGAGTAACATGGAAGGTGAACAGTCATTAGAGAGTAAGTAGAGCTATAAGTGGTTTTTAAAAGCCCCAAGGATTCCTGGCTGCCAGTTGTCACAGCTGAAAACATGGATTGAACAGGACACGCAGAGTCAGCTAACACTGTCCCAGTGCTGCAGGAGAGAGGAATTCAAGCACCAGTAGGAATGTAGCTGAAGGGCTGATGAAGTCCATTTGGCTTCTGCTGGCTGCTTCATACCTCACTGATTTTCTCCCTCCATCCAAAAATAACTTAATCTCTCTCTTTTGCTTGTGCATTATCCTACATATATATATCTCCTATATTTATATATATATATGTATGTATCTCCTATATATATATATATAGATATATCTCTCCTACATATATAACTCTATAACCAGGGCAGTTACAGCCTCCAAAGTGGAATATCTGCCCCGTGATCCCTCCCTGCAGCGTTGCTGTTCCATGGTGAAGGCAGGGCAGGGTGCTAATCACTTGCAGAGGGGCTGCCAGCTTCAGACTCTTTCCTAGGTCTTCAAATACATACTTCAATCAAGCTGCATAAATCAGATCTCTCTGGGCTTACTATCCAGCCAGCAGGCAAACTTATTTTCCTTTTCTGTTTACTGAAAATTGCAATTGGACTTATTCGTCAGTCAAAAGGATAAAGTCTTTTCCTCTTCCCTGTAAATTTCATTTTTTGTTTTCTAAGGAGTAGCCAGACACTTCTAGCTTTGCCAGGGTAGGTGACTTACAGAGGCAATTCCTTTTATCCCTTCCTTCTTTTCTCTTCCTGCCCCTCAAAACAAGAAACAAAATTATTCCTATTAAGGCAACAGAAGACAAACCAGACCAAATTGCTTTACTGCAGTGCTTCAATGTACGCTGCTCTGCAGAAATTGCCTGGTTTGTGGTGCTGTTTGCCTTACATTGAGGGAAAGAATATTTCAGAGTAAGGTCTTACAAAACATAGATTTCTATGGCAGAACTAAACTGTAATCAGCCTGCTACAAGCCATGTATGAACTCCATGACAGTTCATGTTACAGTTATAAATATAAAAGGGATAGAAAAGGCCTCACCTGGCACCCTGACTGGTTTTTGCAAATGTTACTTTGCATGCTTACAAGTCAAGTGAAAATTCCCAAACGCTGGCTGCCATCCAGTGATCTTTCCCCAGGCCCTGGCTCAGCACCTTGGCAGTGTTTGAGGCGCAGGGGTGTGCTGTAATTGGTGGCTTTTCTGAGCCCCTGCAGATGCCAGTGCCGTCAAGGAGCATGGCTGGGGATGGCAGCGACTTTGAACCTTGCTCCAGGGCTCTTGGCAGCAGGGGACACATGTGCCTGCTGTGCCCTACACCTGCAGCCCAGCCAGCCAGACAGACACACACCAGACAAACTGGGTGCTGAAGAAATGGTGTCACCCAAGTCTGTGTCACCTTGTCTGGGTGGCAGAATCCTCGGGTTAGGGATAAGAGAGCATTCTGGGAGAGGTTCACTTCTTGTTTCAATGTGACCACCTGAACCTGCTTCAAAGTTGTCTGCAGCACAGCACATCTGCAACCAGGTGCTCTGGCATCTGAAAACATACAGCAGGGAGTCCACAAGGTCTCTTGCAGTGGCACATACCCGATGGGACTGATGCCTCTGTGTCTCTTAGTTCCTCCCTGGTAGGGTTGCCATGGACTTTGAGGGACATATTCATCCTTGGAAAAAGTCATTGGGGAACCTCTGAGCAAAGATGTCCTTGAGATAATCTGAGTATCACCCTACTGTGACAACTCTCAGAGCAACAGAGGCCAGCAGGGAGGTGTCTGCACAGGCCACTACTGCAACTCAGAGCAGGAAAAAGGGCTGGAGGCCACCATCTGAAATATGTCTTTTATCATCTTTCATTCCTCCCCCTCCCTCTGGAACTTCCTACTTATTTCAGGATGTAGTGAGAATCCCAGCTTGCTGCAGCTTTTTTCCCTCCTCATGAGCCTTGGGGACGTAGCGTGGTCCTTTCTGTAACTTCAGTCTCCTAAATTCAAAGCAGGATGGATTTTTTTGTGATTTTATTTACTGATTGCACCACACACAGAAGATGAGAAATGCTGTGGATGTGCGGTTGGAAAGGATTCTTCCCTTGAATATATATTGTGGAATAAAAAAAAACTCCTCAGTGACTCAAGAGTGGCTTCCTTGACCGCAGTAGGAGGAGAACACAACTGTTTTGGGCTTCCCTGAGAAACTTCTGCTACCACAGCAGCCAGGACTTCTTCGGAAAGAGCTTGTTTCTGTTTCACAGGAAGAAAGGGCACTAAAATTTGTCATTAAGGTCAGGATAATAATCCAGGCCAGAAGTTCTTAACATCTTGGGGTTCATCACTAAGTAAACAAGAAGAAATGAGTCACCAGTAGCCCAAACTCTGTGAAAAGACAAAAAAATTCCAGTCTCAAAAATTAATAAAAGCTTTTCCTTATGCTCAGATACAAGTCCTGTGTCAGATACAAGGCTCTGTAGGACTCCATGTAACTGCAGCTTGTGAGTGACAGAACTTAGAGGACTTGATTAAACCTGCAGCACAGATACAAGCTAAAGGAGAAGGAGAAATGGATAGGATGTTTTGATAGACATGGGGCAACTGTGTCCTCTCCTTCTGTTTGGAAAGTATTTTAGTTTGCCTGTGAAGCAAACAAGGCAGTAGGTCTGAGACAAAAAACTCCTTTCCTGCTTTTTCAAAATCAAAACCTGTTAATGTTTATGAAAATAGAAGAGGGAAAATTAATAGAGGGGAAAAAATTAATAATAGAATACCCATTCTTTTTTGACGGAAAATAATAAATAATTTGTTTAGGATTAGGAGTCACAGCGTGTGTGTGCTGGCATACAGATAATTCCTGAGAATATCAGAGATGAAAAGAAGCCTTTTCTCACACCTGTGAGCTTTCACAAGGGAGCGGCTTTCACACAGCTCCCTGCCCTCACTGTCAGGCAGTGGCCAGTGAGAGTGCAGTGTTTTACTTTCCATTGATGGTAGCAAGACCCCAAGACAATTCTTCACCAGACAGCCAGCAAGAAATACATCTTGGTTTGGTCTGGCCACATTACACACACAGTTAATCCCTGTAACTCCCATCACAATTAAAAACTCTGATTTAGATCCTAGGAAGACACTGCTTTGCTATTTTAATGACCCAAATAGTTTTACAGTAGCTGTTACACCAAGACTTGGCTTCCAAACTCTTCTGTGCAGGTCTGACAGATCCCCTCAAGGGCAGGGACTGTCCCTGCTGGCTGTGCAGGTGCCAGCAGTGGCACCTGCTAGACACCAGTGCCGTTTTCTGACTGCTCCTGCAGGCAGGTGACTGAGAAATGAGCAGTTCAGCTGGGGACATGCTGTTGCAAGCTGTATCACTGCTTTCCAGACACCAGTTTGTTACAACTCTTATCTGAAAGCGCCCTACATCAGCAGGGGTAGTCTAGGTTCAAGTGTGACTACAGAGCCCCCATGATGCCTGGGTGCTGGGGTACAGCTGCAGTCCCCCCTGTCCCTCCCCAGTCGGTGTTTGCTCAGGGAACAAGCCTCAGCATGACCCCAGTCAGCATTTCTGCAGGCAGATGGTCTTGGGACCAGAGAAAACTTTCTCACCTAACTTGCTGACTCAGGATGCTTCAAGGCAATGATCTCATGTCCCTTTCCTCTAATACTTTCTCCCCTTTCAGGAAGCAACTGTTTATTGCTTGTTTGTTGGCAGCGTGGTTACATTGCTGGTTTTGAAATCAAAGGCATCAGTAGCAGTTATGCTCTGTCACTTCAGTGCTGACCTTCAAAATATTCTCAGCTGAAGGGCCATCTGCGATTGTAGTCTGATGATGCAGTCAGGGATAACATTTCTATTCCATAAGAATTCACAGCAATTTGACATTGATTTTCATTCTGAACTGGAAGGAAAACTCAACACACTCAGACTTTCTCTGTCATGGAAATTCTTAGTGCTGCCTCAAGGAAAATCTTTTTTTATCCATAACACTGCAGCATTTGATAAGGTAACAGTATTTACCTTTAATAATGCTAAAAAGTTGAAGTATAATGTTGGAAAAAATTATGAAATAGTAATATGTTTCTTTTAGTGATGCATTTAGATTTATAGACTTCATGATGGAACATGAAAATATATCTAAATGAGGAATTCAAAATATTTTGAGTGCATCAAGCATATTTAGGAAAATAGGGACAGCAGATTTGAATCTGGTTTTGAAAATGTAGTGATATTTAACATATTTTTGCAGCATCATATTTCTGACAAGAGATATTTTTCTGTCTTCTGTCCAAAATCTCTGGCTGGTTCTAATAATCATATGGTGTCCTGGTTTAGCTAAATAGAGTGTCTTACCCTGCTCCTCAGTGCAAGAGTTCTAGCTTCCCTTCAGCCCTTCCTTTTCTTGTAGTTTCTGGGACTGTTTCTGGGTGCAGGACAATCTTCTGCCGGACTCCTCAGCTGAGCTCAGTGACAGACTTTTACAGCTCCCTGCTGCAATATGCTGCCAAATTCCTACCCAGAAAGGTCTCCTAAGTAGTCTGTGTCCTGGCTGTTTGAAGGATCTGTGTGAGCACTGACCCACTGACTTGTCCACATCCCCTTKTCTTAACTAGCAGCAGTTCTGCTGCTTCTTCTTTTCCCCTTTTCCCACTGCTGTCAATGCTGGCATTAAAAAAAAAAAACAACCAAAAAAACCCCCAAACCAAAAAAACACCAAAAAACAAACAAACAAAAAACAAATCCAAAAGCTTTAAGCTGCTCTGTCAAGATATATATTCAGACACTAAGTGCAGAATATGTCTGACTTTGGACCCTTGCTTCAGGAAAAAAACTTATTAGGCCAGCATTCAGCATTAACCTGCACTCTTCCCTAATTGGATTTTGTTTTGTGCTTCAAATATGACTTCCTTACTCCATGGCATTTAACAGCATGGGCCTCTATCACACCAGAGAGTGCCTGCCTCTCCTTGAGATAGACAAGATGGTTGCAGTGAGAGGACTTGGATGTGCCTTTTACAMGTAAAAACATTCCATGGCCTAGTGGTAAGAGAAGAAAATAGAAATGTCATTATGGTTTCTCTCTAATGGTATCCAGACTGGCTGTCTTTCTGGAAATCMCAGGATGTTTGTCAATTCTGTTGGACTTTGGGGAGGAAATGTATACAGCATGGCTAAAGAAGTTGATTTTGGGAAGTGATTCTGGGGTATTAGTGCTGCCTGATTTCTGGGTCATGGTTAAGCCTTACAAGAGTGCCCAAAACCTTAGGAGAGTGCTCAGACTGCTGGACAGATACATTTTTGTGTAAATTACTGATAAAAGGAGTTTAGGAAACAATTCAGATATGTGAGCTTCCACTCCTTCTGCTGGGGGGTACCAGATTTCATGTCTTAATGCATGATGTCTCATGGTGGGCCTCATGCTGTTTGTACCTTTGTGTCTGACAAATTGTTTTAAAAAGAGAGCAAAGATGCTTGGCCCTTTTTTTGCACAGAGGCACTATTATGGAGTCAAGTAGGATAGACCCTCACACTGATGTCAACAATATTTAAAAGAAGAAARAAATGAGACTAGTTCAAGGTTGTGGCAGACCTCTCAGATAAACTTATCCAAGCATGAAAGGAGGTACCTAACATTTTCATTCAAGGTAGGATATGAAAGTAATAAAAGGCTAAAAACAAATCCAAGATCAGATTTAGGCAGAGTGAATAAAGTGAGCATCTTTGTATCTGTCTGATACTTAAAGCCTTTTGGAATGTGCTTGTGTGTTTTGCATTAAAATGTCAATGAACAAAACACATAAAGGTAGGGCATTTCTTTCAAGAGATCTCACTGAGACACAGTTATGTTCTTCCAGTTTACTATCACTCTCCAGACTTGTGATCCTCCTCTTGGCCTGACAGTACCTAATCTTGGCCAGGAGACACCTCACAGTTATCAAGCCTCCTTCCATGAGCCATCTTCTGAGGATATGGCAGGTGAGACCATGTTCTCCTCAGCCTGAAGAAACCTGAGAACACCCAGATCTTTGCATTCTAGGTAAGTGCTTTAATCACAAGTATTTAGCACAAATAGGACCAATAATTTAGCACAAATATCTCGTCCAGGATCAGCAGCAGGTAGGGCCAATGAAAAAAAGAAAGARACGTCTGTCTGTGCTTGAATGGGTGGCTCAGGTGCCTAAAGTTTTGGAAAGAACAGTTTTCTCTTTCTCCTTGACATATGTTCAGAGTGAGCTGGAGGGAAGCATCTCAGCCCCTGCGTAGGATAGCACTTCAGACAAATCCCACTCTTTGATCTTTGCCTCCTGGCTGTCCTATGGACTCTGCTGTTGTGTGTCCAATCTCCCCACCTCTGAATCCTCTGTTTGCAGCACTGGGAAAATAAGTAGTGCTTACAAGGCTGTGAATTCTGCTCTCACAGCCAAGACCTCTGACACTAGAGTGTAACAACGTGTGGTAACTTCGTGCCTATATAATCCTTAGTTCATGGAAGTAGAAAAATAGCCTCTGGTAACAAATGCTATTGTAAAACAGGAATGGTAACAATTTTTTTGCCTTCTGACCAGTACATCTCAAACTATCATTTCAATTAAGACAAAAATACTGCAAATATTTGGGCAGAGTTCTAAATGAAAGTCACCTGTAAACTCACCATAACCCTAGAAATAATCCTGAGACTCCATATCCAGACTATCTACTCCCAAGCATAAATTTCTCTTCCAGAATTAGGAATTAAGAAAATTCAAAGGAAAAAATGTGCTCTTCATCTTTTCACACCTTCTAAGCTGTAACTTTTTCTGGCATGAGTTATCTCTTCTGATACTTTGGTACAAAGCCAGCAGAACAGAATTATAAAATGTAGAATAAATGTTTACTGCTTCTGAAGACAAATTCTGTGTATGAGAGCCACTATTTACAGAATGGACCTTGAACACTTTATCAGCTGGTATCACTGCAAATATTGAAGGGTTTTCCTGCAGGTTCCATTTTTCACCCTCCTTTTTCTTGTTTCCTTCTCCTTTGAGATGCTTCATTTTGCACGTTTCTCATTGTCAAACGTTTTTAAATTGCTTCTGGCAGAAGCATTTTACAAGTGGGGAGGATGCCCCAGGCTTCTTCCCGGAAAATAGGAGACTCTGTGTGTGGGGAGGCTGACGCCAGCTATGCAAACCTTGTAGCTTTGCATTTTAAAAAGTATTTTTTTGAGTAAACAATAGAATCCATTATTTACAGACTGTATTGTAAACATCTGCAGCAGAGAAGTCTTCTTATTGTATGCCTGTAATGACAAGGGCAAACCCAGCACAGGAAGAAGGAAGGTCCAACCCACTTAACAGAATGAGACTTATTTGAATTCATTTTAAAGCCACCAACAAACAATCAATGGTTTAGCTGACGCAGGACATAAGCAAATAAGAAATATTGGGATACCTACGTGACATTCTGGCTCCATCAAAACAAGCAGGATGTTTGAAATTGGCATTAGAGGTCAAGGCTTAGTTTCTAATCTTTTTTCCTACAAAAACTGAAAAGCAAAACAACTAAAATTACTCAGCTTATATTATAAAAAGAATGTTAAAACTTTGGCTCTCTGACTGATTGAGGTACTTAACACACAGTTTTTACACACTTTGATAACTACAGAAAAAATGTGAATATTGTGCTGCCTCTAAAAAAGGAAATAAAACGATTCCTTTATGGACCTTGGCAAAGGACATTTCCACATTGTTACTGGCTGGCTGAGCTCTTGGCCTTAGGTCATCTGTTGTTTCAACTAGCCATTAGTGCTTTTGACTTCAGTTGTTGTCATTGCCTTGGAACTACACTGAGGAGAGATTGTCCACCATTCTTTGCCATGTTGTACAAAGGCAGTCTTCCAGGAAAACCCCACAGTGTTTCTGATGGCTCTGAGGCTCCAAAGAATGTTGGGGAAAATGTTTGCTGCCATTTTTTTACAGCAGACTGAATTTGTAGCTTTTTTCCCCTCTCCAAAATACTCCCCCCTTCAGCTGTTGAAAGCAGCCAGAATTAGAATTCAGATTTGGTTCTCCCCTTTTTTTATAAATTTTGTTTCCGCACGGTTAATCAGATACAATAATCTGTTTTTACAATCTTATGTCATCAAACCTTTTCCTAATTTATATTGTCTGTTGTAGCTAGTCCATTTACAGTCAAAGCTATAGAGTGCTTCCCYTCTGCCATAGCCTTCTTGTCTTTGTTCACACTCCCTTGAGGCTGCCCAGATCACCAGACACTTTCCACTTTTCACAGGCTTTTAGACAATGCAGATCTTGGTGGAACTGGAGTTACTGTCACCAGCACAAGATGGGAAAACCTGAGTGTGCTTCTGCAAAACTCAATCCCAACTAATGTTTTTCAGCTAGTTTTAGCTAAAAAAAGGTTACCTTTCCTCATGCTCTAGAGAAACAAGTCACAGAATGTAGAATAAATGCTATTTCTTGCATGCTAATATCTTGCCTGTCTGTAGGAAGCTTGTAGGAGGCAGTGGGAGGTTAGTCTTCAAAAATACTTCAGACTACTCAACTTTGCCTCAGTCAGAAAAATGTTAGTGATACTCTCCATATCAGCAGTTTATTAAATGGTGCATGATCACTGTCTAAAGCCACTGTTATAAACAGTTGTACTTAAAAATACTAAGCCAAGAATTTTCCATCTTCTCATTGTCTAAATTTAAAGCTCATCAGTTATAAACTTGCAAACATCAGTGAATATATTTGAACAAGCTAAAAATCATGTTTCTATGTAAATTTCTTTTTATTTCCATCTTTCAGCCAGTAGGAAGTCTTCTCTGGGACATCAGTCAGAATGTTGCAAAAATGAAGAGGATTTTATTACTCACAGTGAGCGACACTGTGTCTTATGAAGAATTCCTCTGTACAGGACTCCAAAGGCAGGACTAACACAAGAGCCTGTGAGATTTGTTTGCCAAACTTCTAATGATTTTTTTTCCTTTTCTTGCTGATTGTTAAAGTAAAGACACTTAACAGAGTGGCTTGATTTACTGAACACAAATTATTGCACAGACAAGTACGTATGGCACAAGTGAGCACACTTGCTCTATTCATTGGACTATGACACTCCTGTAGTACCAGGGGTGGATCTTGCCTGGAGCTGTTAGCCAAGAACAATCTCTTCAGCACAAAGGAGTTTCTAGTGGCTAACAGGACAATTATTCTAATTGTACAAGCTAAAAACTGGTCAAGACATAGACTCAGAGAAGCTGGAGATGATTTGCCCTTCCTGTAACAATGCAAGAGTGTTCCCCACACAGCAATATATGCAGTGCAGATTTTATACAGTCTAGTCTGATTTTAAACACCATAACTTTACAGGTTTCCAACACTTTTTTTGGTATGCTGTTCACAGTCTAACAGACTGTAAGAAATAAATGTTTCTTTTTTAGGTGTAAATCATGACTGTCAATACACTCCAATGATTCTGTCCCCTCTCACCTTATAGAGCCCTTAGTACCTTCTGGGACAACATCATTGAAATCATCACATTCCTGCTAGACAGGCTGTCTGGATGCAGCATTTTCAACTAGACCAGAAATCAGTGCTGGTAAAGATGAAGGAAAAGAGGACAGGAAAAGATAAACAGGTTAAAAAATGTAAGCCATATTCTCCAATAGATTGAAATGTTACCTCTGTTACCCAGGGCAGCATTTGCATGTTTTGAAGCCCAATTCTGGCTCAATGTCAGGTAGACATTGACTGACCTAAAGCTGTGTCAGTACCAGCAGAAAAGGCCCAAGAGGTGACCATGGCAATGTCATCCACTGCTTTCTTTTGCTGAGTTCACAGCTGGTGACCCTTGTTCAGTGCCTAATCCCAAAGGTCACATTTTCCTAAACATTTATTTCTAAAATATTGACTTAAAGTGATGGGACAAAAAATGTGGAATGTGTCCTGGACACCCATAGGAAAGGAAATGGTTTAGAAACTACTGTGAGTGCCAGTAAATCTGCAACACTGAACTTCAAAAGCCTAGTCCAGGTTTGTCATATCCTATAAAAACCCTTGTACATTTACCAAGAGAATAAATGTAAAACAAAATTTAGTGGATTATTTTTTCTCCCCCCTCAGCGTAGTCCTTAAAAGTATTTAACATAGTCAAATGAAACTCATGTTAATGATGAAAAACCTTAGGTTCCTGTACAACTTAAATTAACTGCCTTAATAGCAACTTATATTTAACTGCCTTAATGAAAAGAAGGTAAAAAAAAGGTACAGTGATTTTTTTCCACTCTTATAGCAGGAATAATTTATATGCTAATGGCACATAAATTAGCAAATCTCCTTCAAATATTAACATTAGTGTATAATGCTGTGAACTTTATGTGAAAACTGTGAAAACATGATGTTCTTTTGGCATCCTATATGTGTGCATTTCTCACCTTAAAATAAAAGCCCCTAGTGGTGATAGTTTCAGTCCAGTTTATTCCATAGTTTTCTCCAGCATAACCAAGTGATCCAGTCTCTTGTGGGAGCCTGCGATGGGCACTTGGCTTAGTCTAGCCTAACAGTCCTGGAAAGGGAATAAATAAAACACCAGCATTGTTAGGAAATGTAAGAGTAACTTCAGGTTTGTAGTGCAGAAAGGAAAGGAGGATTTTGCTTTAAGTGTTTTGGAATCATTAGAATCTCAGAACCAATAAGGTTGGAAAAGGTCTCTAAGATCATCAAGTCCAGCCATTAACCTAATATCTCCATGTCCACGTTTTAATTATATTTGTGAGGAGCACAAGATTACTGTGCTCTTACATATTGTACAGTCACTGCAGTGAAGGAAACTTTGACACAGACTACATCTAGCAGATGAACCATAGAATTAAATAAGTCTAGGTCATGCTCATTTGGGAGCTGAAAAGTGGGGTGAGATGCTCACATTTCCTCCTCAAAGACAGTTTATACAAACCAGRAGTCCGAGTGTGAAGTCTAGTGAGGGACATTTAAGGACAGAAGTCCATATTATAAAAAAGATGGAGAGCAATGGAATTGGTGTCCTGCCTCACCTCTCACAAAGCTTTCAGCTCAGATCTGATGGAAAATRCCATTCCTACGGTGTTTCCTTACTGCCTAAGGACAGACATTTTTCAGGCCCCTTCTCTGCAGCTGTCTTACATCCTAGCTGCGTGGGTTTCATCCCTTATGTCAGATCCATAATAACATCATTAATAACATTAATTCATTATCCTATGGAAGTAAATTTCAATCCAGCAGAGGCAGCATCGGGAGGCATATGGCAAGTAGCCTGCAGCAAACTAATCTGCTGACAAACCCCTCCTATCTCTCAGTGCTTTGACTTTGCCAATGTCTTTTGTTTTTTTTCCAGTGCTTCAGCATATCACTTCGATTACGCGTGTTTAGAGAAGGGTAGGCTTCTGTAACGTTTTCTCTGAAATGAAATCCCAGTGCTTTCATTCTAGAAGTGAAAATCCCTCCTAGAAATTCTTTCCAGCCTCTGAGTGCCCTTTATAGGTACCCTGCGGCTACAACCCCGTGGTAACACAGTCCCCGTGCTTTTCAGCTCAGCTGTTCAAACACGTGGATGACCTGGACAGTTAACACTCACTCAATCCTTTCATCTGTCCCGCTTCAGCTCTTTAGAAACAGCTCTTCATTTTCTGCTCGCTTGTRTCAGGGCAAGTTTGAATCAATTTCTCTTCATTATGACACATCATCTCCGGGAAAAACTTATAAATTATATTTAAAAAAAAACTTATAAAACTTATAATTGTTAAGGGAATGAGGCAAACAAGCAATCAAGTAAGCATTGACCGGTGTGTATAATCCAAAAGTTTAGTGTCACAGTGCTGGAACAGAGCTGCCTGAAAGAGAGAGAAAAGAGCAGATGTTTTGTCTTTTAAATTCCAATATTAGAATATCTCAAGGGACAGGCATAGTCTCTTTGGAGCAAATATATGCCTTTTGCATTTTGAGACCATCTGCAAATTATTCAGAATGTGTTTCAAAACTTGAAATTTGCAAAGCTTTCTTCATTCTCCAACTATACAATATAAAGAATTTTTCAATGGTATCCTATTGAAAAATGTGACACTATGCACACAGAGTGATCATCCATTTCACTTATTAGTCCTTTGCAAAGGCAAAAGAGGATGAAATGAGAAATATTAGTCCAATTAACAGGACAGTTGAAACTAAACTTGCTCAGAAATCAAAGTTCATGAAAGAGAGACAAGGAAAAACACCCCAAAGAATTTTTAATAAACTTTTCTATTCAAAACACCAACCTGAGCAAGGAATTCAGATCTCAAAAACWATGTAAATCACACTTTTCACCTGTCTTTGCACTGCATATCACCACTGTGGTTTTAGTGCATCATCTGCTGCCTGGAGCTTCATGAACTGGAGAGATGTGCTATCATAACAAAACTTTGCTGTGACCTGTTTCATCACAGTCACATTTCTCCCCACATGTGGTTGTTTTTTGGTGGTTCATGAAAGCAAATCACACACACAGAGGTTAAAACTACATGATGTTGTCTGATAAAAAGCACAGCRTAAAGCCAAGCTATCCATAATATCTATGTTATTAGAAGCTTTATGTCACTTTTTCCAGTCAGATGGTGCCTGATCTCATGTCTGTCCAAGATTATGGCAAKGTTCCCATTGCATTAGTGAATACTGGATCAGCCCAAAACTCACAACAAAAGGAAGCAAAGAAAGGAGACCACAGGCACATACACAGTGTGCAGAGTTTACTCTCAGTGATTCACAGAAGTCGAGGTGCTGTGCTTCCTGGAATTAGTATTTTTCCTCAGCCATGAAGGCTGGAGCAGAAGGAGGTGGGTCTGTCATCCAGCTCTACCTTGTGTGCCAAGCGGTTGTAACCATTGGGCACAGACGTGGGCTGCAGCCCAGGCCCTGAGATCCTGCACTCCTGTGTCTTCCATGGGGTAGATTCAGAGGGAAAGTGAGGAGGTGTGATCCCCCAACATATGGGAAATCTTGCAGCTGGACCACCTCCTGGAGATGATGGAAAGGGAATTTCARTTGTAGAGTCCAAGGCCTTGCATATTTGTAGAAGAAAGCATGTGGATGAAATAGATACCATTTCTAGYTCTGGAGTCAGGGAGAGGGAGGCTTTGGACACAATTCACAAGCCACGTTCCAGATGAGGCCTTGGAGGACACATAGACCTGAAGATCCATTYTGAATGAGATATCATTTTAGGAAGTTGGTTATTGAGAACAGACACCTACAAAGTAAGTGTAGTCTTGTAAGCAGCAGCATGTCAAGTTTGTAAATCTGAGACTTGTCTGGCGGCTCTCATCCTAGACATGAGCTCCTTCTAAACTCAGTGTTCTCAGGTGGATTGGTGCTCCAGGGCAAATCTTTGAATGATTCTCAAAAGACAAACTGTAGACAGATCATAACCAATGTGGATTTATTATCCTCAAGCACATCTCAACTCTCCAAAGCAACAAGTTTAGCCTTGTGATCCATCAGATTGCTCATTAGACAGTTTCCCTCTTCAGAACTYATGGATGCATTTGTATGAGATGGAGCACCTTGCTCTAGCAGGAGGTGATATTTAATGATAGATCTCAGACCAGCCTTGTCTTAGTCATTTATATGGGTTCTCCATTCAAAAATGTTATTTTCCACTGTCTGTGAAACCTCTGCCTATTTCCTAAGCCTATGATTTCACCATCATTCTTTGGGTCACCAACTTTCTCTGCATCTTTACTTTGTGAATACATTGCTCAGAGGTAGATTTGGCCAGCACAATGATTGGTGGGGAAAAAAGGACACCTTTTTTCTCTCTTACCAAAACAGCCAAAATAGCATTTACTGCTGATTGTGATGCTACTAAATAGGAATAATGAAAAGGTATGCAAAAGAGCTACATTAGCATAGCCAGGTTGGCTACAGATGTAGATACCCCTCACTTCATCCCATGCATAACTGCCTGAGAGAGCTCTTAGCTAAAGTCTCTATTCTTGTGCAAGCTGCTGTGAATGTTGCCCAAGCTGCTACTGAAGATACAATCTGAGCACATTGACTGCTGCATTCCCAGGAACAAAGAAAAAGTTTTAAGATGACAAATTCGCATGCTTTTATCTGAAGGCAGAATCTGACTTTCAATATCTTGATAATAGGTGACATATTAAAGAGAAAGCATCAACATAACCTCAATTGCCCATTGTGACTTCGTGTACCTGGCAAGCAGAAACTTTACCCTTTCACTTGTCACTGAAATGATTTGGTATGGAAATCAGGCTGGAATTCCAAAGGGCCATTGTCACAGTTATTCACACTGACTTCAATGACTATTGCCATAATAAACATCACTCAAGCACCAAGTGCCCCGTCCTGACGGATTGCTTCATTAACTAATAATTGCAGGCCATTACCAGTTTGACCCTGTAGGGTGTGTGCTCTCTCCCCTAGCTCTCAAGTAATTACCTGGCTACTAGTGAAGAAACCATCACACTACTTTCAAAACTTTCTTCAGAAGTTCAGAAAGTTTCTTGCAATGCATATTTTTTATTTGTTAAAATAAAATTGCTCCTGTTTTAATAGTAAGTGTTCAGAGTGCATGTGCATGTGTGTGTGTGTGTGTGTGTGTTGCCATACAACTCTGAGGATGATAGATCTATACTGTATAATACATTTTAGGATTATCTGAAGATTATTTTATTCCAGTGGTTCAGCATAAAGTTGATTTAGTTGAAATGTAAACCATACTCTAAACATTTGCAAAAATATATATTCCAATAAATGTTTAAGAGAATTAGAAATGTTCTAATTGTAAGAAAAGCATTGCTCCCACAACACCAAAAAGTTCTTCTGTGACTTGTAATCACAGGAATAGGGTCTGTGGTTCTTTCAGAGCTGGATTAATGGCTGGAAACCAGCATATCTAGAAAGCAAATCAGTCCACAGGTATTGCCCAGATATTCCAAACTCTCTTGGCTGACATACATGCAGTTCCTGTCCAAGGGTTAGAGAATAATTGAGCACTTACTACCCTGAAGCCAAACCAGGACAAAACACTGGACACATTGTTCTTCTTTAGAGTTTCCTCAGTACCCTGTAGGGTCCCAGTCTGTCTGTCCTGGCTCTTCCTGTTCCTGAATCACGCAGCTCCTCCAAGTCCCAAACAAAGGATGCTCAATGCAAATAAAAAGATAGGCACATAATGATATCTTCTAAATACTTGCTATGGGTGGGATTTTCCTCACCATGTGATATAGAGGAAAACTAGATAAGGCACAGTTGCCTAAACCAAATGTCCCTCACAGATACATGCTAGTCAGCAGACGGGCTCTGATTTAAAGTATCAGAACACGGTAAATGTGATCAACAGGAGATGAGTAAAGGGAAGCTTCTCACAATAGTCACTGGATTTGGTATCAGATCATGTGTTTGGGATCCATTTTTGCTGTTATAGGAGCTTCATGAAAGCRCTATAGTGCTTTAAGGATCATTCAAATGGCATGTGACTGCTAAGGGGACCTGGGAAGGAGAGTGCTGAAGGATGGGGAGATTAATGCAAAGGTGAAATATGTGGAATACCTGTCTCAGTATAAACACAGCTAGCATGAACCCCTTGACCTTTTGAATTGCCCACAATTGCTAGATGTTAAATACTTCTGGAAGCAGTGCCATGCTAGCTTTGTTTTGCATAATTAAAGGAAGTTTGCATTCTAATTTCTTCATCTGTGGTGGTGTCACAAACGACTGAAACTCTAAGAGTAAATTATGCCAGGTGGAGGTATGACACAGCTTCCTGATCTGGTCATTTTGTGCTTCTAAGATCCACATACATTTAAGTATGTGTATGTCTGAGGAGCACCTCAGGCTGGAATGTCATCCTCAACTTGCTTAATTAGTCAGTTGAAGTCATTCCATGTGTTTGACCTCACACTTCCTCAAGAGTTCCCACCATTGATGAGAAGGAGGCAATCACAGACACAGGAAGTAATCATATTACCAAAACAAACCCAGCTTATAATTTGATAGTTTCAGAGGTTACTTATGCCACACAGCACTGGAAAATAATAGCAAAAACAATTTAGAAGAGATTCAAGCCCTAAATATTTTTAATTATCAGTTTAAGATAGATTTATTGTGTCTTCATACTATTTCATGCCTCATGTTTTCATACACATAACTCACTTCCTGAAGTTGATTATGCTGTCATTTTTTTCTCCCTGGGGCTGAGTTAGAGCAAATCAAAATAACTAGAGAAGTCCTCACAGTGTGCAATCCAATGAGTGGTTAACAACTGAAGAGCACCTATTTGTCTGGGTCCTACTGCACTCCAGGAACTGTATTGAAAACAAGCTCTTAACAAGATGATGTTTAATTTTCCCATGTAATTGCCTAATTTGTCTGGGTTGCTACTACACAGTCCAATGCTATAGAAGCTGATGTATAGTCTCATTTCCCCTTACGACTTTCACCCTTTGTAGTCTGCATTTAATACAATTTAATGGTCAAGCTACACAGCCCCGTGGATCTTTCTGTACTTGCAGTAATTGTATTGGAGAYTCCGAATGTTGCAGGCCCTTTTCAGATTTCCATGGTGAGCCCAGTTATGTGAGAGCCACATGAGCTGAGGACATCCAGATGGAGACACTCAGTTGCAGGAAGAACAGATCAGGAGTAAAAAGCACCTAAAAATAGTGTCTACATTTATAGTCAACCCAAAAAAATAATGAGCTTTTATTTTGTTTTCTCCCTTATTAGGACTGTGCCCTCTTGGAAGTGGCTTCTGCTTTTAACACTTAGACTTCCTTTGGGCACCACGGGGTTAATCATAGAGCCAGTGGCAAATCTGATTTTAGGTTTGATGTGACCACAGCTCTGCAAACAACTCAATTAGCAGGCACTATCAAAACAATAAAGCATGAGGAAAAAGAGCCGTTGCTTGCTTGGCTTTGTACTAATTACTTTTCTGCCAAGAGCAGGTAACAGCCTGCACTTGAACATRGTTGTCAGTTCAGTGCCCTCCAGCCCATGGTGACTGGGAAGCTGTTTTTCTCCAGCAGAGGATGATTCCCTGGAAAAACAGTTTGTGGCTTCACACTCCAGAGCTGCTTCCAAGGGCTGAGTGGTCACTGGAGCTACGTCAGTGGGCAGGAAGTGGGGAAGCCAAAACACCCCAGGAGCAATTCAAATGGCTATGTAGAAGTATCTGAGGTCATCTATGACCATGCCACTTCACCTTCCGCTGCTGCTTCAGAAGGATCTGCTGTTGGATGAGTCATAGATGTCTCCTTGGTAATTTCAGGCCTGGACACCCGGATTGCTCTGCTTGTGTTGTGATTGTCCCAAAGGGGCAGAATTGTCTTTCTCAGTGGCCTTCATCTTGTATCTGTGTTCTTCCAAAATATAAACTAGCCAGACACAAGGATCATAACCCTGGTYCTTGTACCCTGGCATCTTCATTGCCTTCCAGAGGCTACCAGAGAGGTTGCAAAGCCTGAGGAGATTATTCTCATCTTCACCACATCTTTTTACCTATTTGGGTATTGCAATGTTGTCTTCATAGTTTTTATTTATACTCAACAGAGCAGAAACAGCTTTCTCTGCTCTCTGATGATGTACCTGACATATGATTGGAAATTTGAAATGGTGAACAAGCAGAATTTTTCAATTCTGTGAAAAGGTTTGCTTGCTTATCATGGAGTATGGGAGCACAGCATTTTTGCACAAGAACATTACAATGCCAATGAAAATTTTCCATTTCATAGGAAGAAACAAGCAAAAAATGTGGTTGTTTCAAAGTGAAATTCAAAAAGAAAAACATTTTCATTTCAGCTCAAAATGTCAATTTATTATTTAAAGGATRTGTTGTAACAGCATTCCTTCAGTCCAGACAAAACAGTTCTCTCTGTTTCTCTTCTATTTTCTCCACTTTGTGTATCTCTATCATTTGTCTAAAACCCAAATACTTAAAGGCAACAACAACTGTGTAAAATTTATTAGGTAGCTTAGGGAACCATTCTGGATTTTGTTCACATTCCACTTTAACAGTGACTGAAACCGATGGGAATTTAACTAGTAATCTCAACAGGAACAAGATCACGTCCTTTTGATGGAAATGTCATGACCTTCTTCCATAAACTTGCTCATGTAGAATTTGTTTTCTTTCAGACTGTATGCATATGAAACCTATTCCAAGAAAGAGAGAGGGTAGGAGAGTTTTCTTTTCAGTAAAGGATCATCTAAGGAGTCTCTCTATAAACTAATGTGGAATGGGATTCACTTGAGTTTCCAGGCTCTTGTAGCCTGAAATCTGGACCACAGCAGCAATGTTCTCAGCACTAACAGAGAAAATAAAAGTGTCAGTTTTGCAATCTATGTACAGAAGCAGAAAACAAGCTTGCATCTAAGGCATTCAAGGATTAAGGACATCATTTGTATGTAATGGGTTTTTTTACAAATTCATAAATCTTGATTATTTTAAAAAATAAATTTGCCAGTTTTGATGATGTGACAAGCCTTAATAAGCTATTCTGAGCATTTCTGCAAAACCTGGATCCAGTTGCTGCATTRCAGGTGAACAGTTGAATATCCAGCAGGCGAGAAGCAGAAAGRCAGCTGCCACTTACCTGCCCTCCTTTCACAGTAGCAAACCTTGATTGGGAAATATTCCTGTTTGTGCCAGTACCTGCTACATACACACAGCACCACTGGAATTCCAAAGCTTTGAACTCAATATTTGGCTTTCTGGGAGGAGAAGGTGTTCCAGATGCGACACATGATATTTCTATGTGTAAACAAGGAAGCTTTAGGCACTTTCTGGAATTTAAGAGCTGGCCGTGCTTTGCTTTCAGTATGGCAATGGTGTAAAAGTGAAAGGAGGGATATAAGGTGCTTAAGGTAGGTAGAAGACAACCAGGACCTTAAAGAAAACCTGGCTTTGAAGTGGAATAAGTCCAACTAACTGAAAGGTTAATCACACAGAATCATTTAGCTTGGAAAAGACCTCTAAGATTGTAAAGTCCAACCTTTGACTGATGATCACCTRGTCAACTAGACCATAGCACTAAGTACCACATCCTGCCACTTCTTAAACACCTCCAGGGATGATGAATCCACCACTACCCTTGGCAGCCTGTTCCAGTACTTAACAACCCTTCATTCCACGAGGATATTCTTCCTGATGTCCAGCCTGAACCTCCCCTTGCACAGCTTGAGGCTATGGGAGAAGAGGCCAGCCCCCACCTTGCTACACCACCTTTCAGGTAGCTGTAAAGAGTGATAAAGTCTCCCCCAAACGTTCTTTTCTTGAGAATAAACACTCCCTCAGCAGTTCCTCTCTAGATCCTTCATCTGGATATGCTCCAAGACCTCGATGTCCTGGAGGAAAGGGGCCAGAACTGGGCTGAAGGAGAGCAGAATCTGCTATAGGTTTCCATGTGTATGATTCTTCATGACCTCACATGCTCCAATTCTTACAGGTGTTACCTGAATGATGACTCACAAATGATGACTCTCTTCACTTCTGACCTTTTGCCTACTGTCCAGTTTCATATTTCTGGTTGTCAAGCAACATTAATTACAGATGTCCAATAACAGAACCAAAATATTCTACTTTTTCCTCCACAGCAGACCTAAAATGCTACTTTGCATCATGTATTCTCATAGCTCCAGGCAGACTGCTTGCTTGGGATCTTGGTTCTCCTGGCTGGTTCCCATTTCATTTTCTCATTGTGGGTGCTACCCTCCACTTTCTTCTGAAGTAAGCCTCTTTCGTTTTACTGTTTAAATACTTTAAATAGTTTTTATTGCACACACACACACACACACACACACACACATGCCATGCACCATTTAACTTATTTGTAGTGAAACTGCTACTGCTGTCTTTGTACTTGGCTAAATTAGATTGCAAACACCCTCAGGCAATTTTGAGTGCAAGCGCACTGTTGCAAATTCAAAGTTGCACRGTTACAACTCTACTTTCCTGGCCTGAGAAAACATATTTTGCTGCTGAAACACAAGAAGACTTTCTTCCCCTTGATTAACTATTTTGTATCTTCCTGTTTTCTCGGACATTACAGGAGTTCAGAGATGAGAAGTTTTCCCTTGAATCTGATTCTTACGTGTAAGTTTCAGAAGAAAAAGAACAGATTTCTTTAGGGTACAGAAGTGTTTGGTTCAATGCCTCATTCAGCAGCATGGGCAAGTCTATAACCTGTGTTGTTCTACGAACAATAATACATTAGTCACAGAAGACATCAGCAGTTTCTTAAGGCAACACATTTCCTTGGACTTCTAACATTAGCCCCTCCCTGTGCATTTTGCAACTATTTCCTCTTCCTTTATAGGGTGATTGACCCTTTGTACATTTTAGGTATTCTCATTAAGGGCATTATTGAACCCATATCTTTATAATGTTAGAACAAAAGACTTCCCAAGAGATTCCAACTGTTCTGGCATGGAGCATGTGACACTAAGTAATTCTGCACTCTCTGCTCAGAGACACYGTGCACCATGCAAATGTCCTGCTGGCAGCTTTCAGAATGAGGTACCAAAGTGCCACTTCAAATCAACGTGCATAAAGTCTTCATTAATTTTTTCATTGAGATTAGTTGACATTTTTAAATGCCAAATCCAGAGAACTGTTCCAAGTCCCGGTGCATTCCATTTGCACTCTGTTCTTGCCAGCATAGGTGGCTCATGTGCTGACACAGACAGTGCTCACTGCTCCAAGGYGTCTCCCTGCAATATCACAGAGAAAGTTTGGGCTAAGTGGGAGAAGAGAGATTGCAGAACTACTGAAAATCAGCCTGGCATTATGTGAAAGGGGGGCCATGCCTAGAATAGTTTTCATTGACTTGAGGCCCATGCTAAATACCTCTCCTCCAAGGATTTAATCAGCCTGAGCTTGACTCACCATGCTCTGTAAGAGCAAAAAGARCTCCCCTAAACACACCCACAGAGCAATAGCCATTTAGGGATGGGTGTGTGTGTGTCTGTATGCATGTGTATGTGTGTGTGTGTGGAGAGAGTATAAAACACCTTGGAAAAACAGAGTATGTGAAAATAGCTTTCAGAGACAAAATCATTTACTGTCATGCTCTACCTTCTGCCCTGTCTGTTGTACTGGACTCTCTGTGTAGCTGTTAGATTAGCAAAGACAATGATCTTTACAATTATATGCCTACTACATCTGGAGAACAAACAAAATTATTTCATTATGGCAGAAACTAAATAAAAATAAATCAGGAATGAATCTGTGCACTGCACTTCCCACTTCTCATTCTCTTGTCCTGGCTACACCTACAGTAAACAGAGTGTAAATAGTGATAATATGTATTTATAGCAACAATAACACTGATTAAAATATGGAACAAGATGTTCATGGGTGCTAAATCAGGTCATCCCTATGTCCACAGAGAAGTATTTTATTGAAGGCAAAGGAAGAAATACTCTTTCCTCAAAGACCATTCGTGTCTACTCCTTAAAGCATAAGAGAAACACTTCATCAGTGCATGTGCTAAGCAAGTGGACCACCTACACTTGGCAGTGGTACATAAGGACCCAGAGAGAACATCCTGTCTGGTACAACCTGTACTTGATGCTTATCCAAAGGCTTGTCTTCTGTAAAGATGAGACTGTGCATGTCTCTATTTCCATCTTCGCCTGCCTCAGGAGTGCGTGTTTGGAATGGGTGTCCCACAGACATCCCCACAGTCTGCATGCTATCATATTGCAAATCACCTTGGGTTGCATAAACTTGTCTCCTGGAGATGTGCCCTGGCTGCCTATGGATCGCCTGTCCTTGGGTCCAAACCAGAGACAGCATCTAGTGAAAAACTTGCAAAGGCTTGGTCCTACTTTTGACTGCTATGTGAGTCTAAAATAAGACTGAGTGATTTGCCCTCTGGAAGCTCCTGTTCTCCTCAATTGACTGTGCAGGCAGCTGAAGTTGCTTAGCTCAGATAAAGATGATTGACTTGACAGACATATAAAGCTAGGAAAGATAAATCCCACCCTAGGCATCTGATTCAAGGCAAAATGAAATGCTCTTCATTCTTTTAAATGGAGTCACACAGCAGAGAGGCTTAATGTATCTTCCTGTCCCTCATGGTTGTCTGACTCCTCTGGTCCCTCATAGCAAAAAAAAAAAAAAAAAATCACCCCTCTAAAAGGGAGGGAATGGCAAGTTTCACATTGAAAATAGCTGGATACTTTTTGCATCAGGACATGGCAATGAGTAATATTCATACTGCAAACAGCTGGCATTGCTCTCCTGTCACCAGCCCCAACCTTTGGCCAGTTTGCACCATGACACACATCTGCAGACTCGAGGATTTGTTATCAGCAGCAGGCCAAGGCACAGCACCGCTGTAAAACACCCTGCCATAAAGAACACATACAACAGCCCAGGCTTACAATGGTTAAAGCCATTCCATGAGAGTGCAAGYGAGGTCACCAAGGAGTGCACTAAAGACACTCTGCCTGGCTCTGCAGGCTCCTTGGGGCAGTCAAGGCTGGCAGAGGCATGGCCAGTCAGGCACACTGGCTCCTGTCCCCAGTTTTGCCACAGCAACAGCTTTACTTTGTCAACTTCCATGAGCTGTTCTGACTGTTCTGACTTTTTTTATACCATATTATTTTTAATGTTTTCTGTCACTCATATGCAGGGAGGATTATATCTATCAAAAGGAACAGGCAAGGCCACAGCCATTTTCTGGGAGGTTTCTGAGCATGTATTCCTCAGTTCAATCAACTTGTCACTGCAATTTCTCTGTTACTGAAATTTCTCTTCTTTGCCACCTCCCTCTATGCTACTTTTATACTGTTGCTCAGCATTTATGGTCATAACATCTAACTGTGCACAGAAAAAAAGGAGGAAAAGGAGAAGAAAGAAAAGCAGCTACAATACTTAAAATCCAACAACTTTGTCACATGTGACATTAAAAAATGCGTCATTGCTTGAACCTGCTCTAGTCATGAGAGCATCAGCTCTAAAAAAGGACTCTTGGTCAAAATGATAGTCAAGAYTTCCTGCTGTGGTTTGAATAATATGTGCATCACGTCGACTTCTCGTGGACTCCACTGCACTTTGGTTCACAGCCTGTGGAACAAACAAGGCGTAAGTCCATTTCCACTGCTGAGTTCAAGGCACTGATACTCTAATTTTCTAATTAATCTAAGCAGTATTTTCCCTGTTGAACTTGTGGACTTTCCATGTATTGATGAAATCTGTGTCAYGGCACAAATGTGTTCCGTGGTTGGAATTGTGTAAATGTCTCACAGGTATCACCTGTGCTGACCTCAACCACAACTAGCAACTAAGTTCAGAAAACATATGGAGGGGAGACAGGGCTCATTTGTCTCACTTATTCATAAGAAAACTACTTATTTCACAGAGCCCAGCAATCCTCCTTCTTTTTGCAGGAGAGTCAGAGAGTGAGAATGAGTTAGGCTATTTTCTAGAAGGGAAGTGGTCATCCATTCTGGTTTTGTGTGTCAGCTTCCTCACAGGAACAGACAACCTCTTTTATAAGCAGCTTTTTTCTTTGCTGCAGAGATGCCATGTGACAGGTGTATTATTGGTCATCCTTCTCTCTTTTTATGTTTTTCCTTCCACTGTGTTTCTTGGCTTTTTTCTCCATCTTGAAAAGCATAAATGGGAGTACTGCCCTGCTTTATCCTTGGAAAAACTGAATTGTCCTGTGGTAAAGGCTAATGTTACAACACTGAAGAGTTTTATTATCCCTCTGGCATTGGGCAGGGCAAAGACAGAGTAGTAGGGAAGTGAGCAGAGATAAAAGAGAAAACAAGGGAGAAGTGGGAATACCTCCCACTGGAGCATTTACTGTCCTTGAGGACTTCCAGCCACTACAGTCTGGCACTCACTGAGGCCTGGAAATGCCAAAAACCTCTTCTCCTCTGGGACATTGGCTCCTCATTGGCCAAAGCCCCCCTGGACTGTAATTCTACATCTTGCAGTGAATTACGCTATATAAACTCAGCTATATGTTTTCCTRGGTAAGAGAGTTCCCTATTAATAATGCTCACAAGATGATGTTGCAATTTTTCTGGGCAAACTCAGTGATACGAAGAATGCCATAGCTTTCAGCTGACCTAAAACTATGCAACGTACTATTACTTCACACTGGCACTAAGCACACAATCTAATTCACAGCTGTTCACAAGCAGAAACAGAGCGAATTAAAACCAAGCAGTTACAAACAAGACAATTGGTGTTCCATTCCATAAGACTTTCTCTTATTACTTGTATACTACCCAGAGTTTATGGTAAAAGATAATTAAGTCTTTTCATTATATTCCTGGTCACTAAATCTGTGCTTAGAACACAATTTTGATAAAATACTGCACAACTTTGCTGTGACTAGCCTCTATGAACTCTGGGTCTTTTTTTTTTTTATTTTTTTCTTTTTTTTTTTTTTTTTTTTTTTTTTTTTTTTTTTTTTTTTCGCAGCTGTAGGTAAGTATTTGTTTTCTGGCTGCTCATCTGACCATGTAATAAATTCAGCTGGTATTTTGATGGTTCATCAGCGGTGTGGATTTTTGGCAGTATGAGAATTACATAAGAGGTTATTTTTCCAGTACTGAAACAAGAATGGCACCTGCTGAGGTATCCATGCCAGGGGGGTGTGCACTGCTCATCAGCAATTCTTGGATAAAAAATGGGTAAGAAAAGCAGCCACAGCTTTTGCGATGACATTTGCTTTAACTGATCAGCAGAATTTGAACCTGTGACCTTCAGTGTCATRACACAGACTGCTTAAGTAATGTCATTAACTGGCAGAGAGAAGGTCTTTAAGGAGACTGGSAAAGTCCACACTTGTTTTATAAACCTGTCAAACCAGAACATTTTGGCATCATAAAAGACACTGACAATTGCATTGAAGTGCTGGTTTATGTTTACACAATGAGAGTTTTAACGTATCTCAGGTTTGAGGAGGAAGAATGAGGTTTCCTACTAGGGAATAAAGGACACTATTTTCCTCATATGGTCCCATTGCTAAAGGAAAAGAGTGTCTGGCAGGAAGGAATCCTTGACTGAATCTGAGGGAAAGTCTGCATTATGCAATGTGGAATTYCCACAAGAACAGCACTCAGGCTCCCTCCTATACTGATGACTGGTTGCAATCCTCTGGTCATTATAATGAATAAATGAAAAACAAGCAGGAAAGTGCTCAAGAAAAAAAGCACAAAATTGCACTGATGATTCACTCTCTCTTAAGCTAAGAGATAAAGACTTTCTGCAACTGCAGGCTGTAGACATCAAAGAGAAAAAACCCAACTGATTACTTTTATCAAACTTAGGCAATGTTTATTTAAATCCACTTTAGGAATCAACTTGTAGTGCTGCAAAGTCCCAGGAGATTTTATTCCATGAGGAATTACAGCAGAGGCAATGGAGATGAAAAAGAGGTTGCATTCCATTTCAGTTATCATTAATGAAAACGGTTCTCAAATGTGTTCTCTGATAAAGGCTTTTTTGGCCAGAGCAGGGCTCAAAAGGGAAGCAGAGAACATGCCTCTCTTAGGTACATTGCGGCTCTCTGCACAGTGGGGATTGAATTGAAGGAAATGCACAWCCTAGCCAGCTCGTGATAACAGCTTCCACCTAATCCCAACCAGCCATCCCCAGCCTCCAAGCCCTCACTGGGGAGTTTGGAAGCTGACTGATAGGTTTGCAGGAACTGCCTCCTATATCTTTCTGAACATTGTAGAGGGATTCTGGCTGCTGTTTCCCCAAAGAGGCTCTTTAGCCTTTCCTTTAATTGTTTGACAGTTCACTTAAAAAAAAAACAACAACAAAAAAACAAACCCAAACCCAAAGCAGAACATGTCCAAAAGACAGCATTGCACCTGCAGTCAAGGTGGATTAACATCGGAAGCTGCAGGCAAATATGTCAATTGAAAGTTCTCAAGAAAACAGTTAATAAACCACAACAGCTGATAACAAATGCAGAACAGCACAGCCATATAAAGAAGAAGGTTGGCTGACATCATTGCCAGAAAACCATCCTCATTGATGGAGTCTGCCAACAACAGGTGATATAAGAGCTGGCAGTGAATGAAGCTGTGAATGTGATGTCTGGCAGTATTTCTTGAGAGATGTTCACAGCACAGCAGCTGGAGACTTCCAGATCACCATTAAAAAGAGATGGCTGAGGATAAACCTGAGCAGCCTGACTCCTGTGTCCAACGGGAAATATTTCCTGTGTGTTTCATTTCTCTGTTCTGTGCATCTGGCTTGGGTTGGATTGAGCATTACAACTCATTATACATGTATAATGAGCTTTATTTGCTTGCTCTATCCCTCAGTGTCCCCACAGAAAGGTGACACGAAGTAAAGTGGGGATAACAAAATGTGCCAGTGTCCCAAGTGATCGCAGTGCATGGTCGGTCATGTGAGTGTAAAAGCATGGCCATGAGCACTAAGAACTGGAGCAGCTGCAGGCTGAAAGCACAGCACTCTCTGCCATCCCTGGTGTGACCTGCAGGTGGGCAGCTGCTCAGGGACATGGAGGATGTCACAGCTGTTCATGGCTAAGAGAGCCTCACTCAGTGGTCCCCTGACAGCCTCAGCCTTGGGCAAACTCCMTGCCTTCCTGTTGCCTGGTGTGCCCATCTGCCTGAAACCTTGGAGCTGCAGATTCTCTGCAGGGCCCYGTTCAGACTAGCATATCTGCATCTGACTGGATGAGCCCATTGACATCCTTTCTGCTTCTTGGCATGTACCCTATCTAGTTAAGTGCTTGGCAGCTTTGCTGGCTGTTCCTGACTGCTCTGTCCCATGAACAGTGCTGGGGAAAATSTGCCCTTCACAGCAGCCCCACACARCACGGACAGAGCCTGGCTCCAGCCAAACTGCCTGGAGCGCTCCATTAGGAGGGCTGAGAGGATCTGGGGGTGGTGCACAAACATGTCTTCAATGGATGTTTGAACCTTTGTCACACTTGCTGCTCCAGAAGAAGGAACAGGACACTGACATGAAATTCAGGCATTTTCAGACTGTTTTTCCTGAAGCAGGGTTTTTACTCTCAGCATAGTATGTAATTCTGGCCTTATTGTCCAACAGAATTGAAAAGGAAACAAATATTTAGAAGGCTGCGGGGGAAGTAAAGAATGTCTTGATAATTAAATGGACTGAAGGATAAGAACTCTCCATCAGTGAGTGAGCCRACATATCCCTAAGTTTAATGCTTAAAAAACCTGATAGATTTTATGAAGTGAGATCATGGCTTCTCCCTTGTTTAAGAAAGCACATTCACATACTGAAAGAACAGCAAAGGCCCCACTAATGTGCATTGCTTGGCAAGAGCAGCAGACAAGCCAGGCAGATAATGGGTGTGCAGCACTTCGAATGGCAGCCTGGGTAAATTCAGCAGCTGGGCAGGAAAAAGAAGACCGTGGACAAACCCTTGCCAAGCACATGCTCAGCAACTGCTGCAGGTCTCCCACAGCAAAACCATGCATTGCCATGTGCCTTCATTGGTAAGCTGCCGTGGCAGCAGCCGTGGCTGAAGAAGGGGCTGTTGCTATGAGGCTCCAGGGTGTCGCATGTAACCACATTTTGTATCTGCAAAATGGCCCATTACTCTGCAATGATACAGTTCTAGATTACAAATAATTTAGATAACACAGTAATTAGGACTATGTAAATATATAATCTGGGCAGAAGATTAATTCTTTCTAGATGAGAAAGTTCCCTTTGGACTGAGCCACGTTGCCAGTTTGCTGGAGCTGGAACACCTTGTGGGTGCATGTTTGTTTCTCTGCCCTTCTGAAAGACCTTCAGTCCTCTTGCCTGTTGAATTAGCATCTTTCAGTGGCACACAGATCACTCTGAAATGTAGCTGATAAGTCATCAGGAAAAAGCATATTCTGCAGACAGAATATTATCTGAGGAGTTTTTTCTGCAGAGAGGAGTATCTTAGGAGGGACATTCACCTAAAGACTTTTGAGTCCATACTTTCAAGTAGTCTAGGATTTTTATTTTATTTTCTTCTTTTGGTTTTGCTTGTCATGCCAAGATCTCATCAGTCTAATCTGTATTTCCAAAATTAGTTTGGGGTACAGCAGGAGAAACATGTCAACTGCCTATAAACACTTCCAACACCATCAAAGATTTCTTTTCTGGGAGGCAATCTCATTGTACCTGGTGTAGGTGTGCATGCTCCTGATAAAAGTCCTCCAAAAAACCCATCTACCAGGGAGCAAAATGTTCTCTAACATTCTAGCAAGAAACCCACTCTTGCAGCAACTTCAGAAATTCCTATGCGTCTTTGCAAAAGAACTTGCAAACCATAAAGTCATTTTAAAGCCAGCTGAAATGAAATGAAGAATAGGATAGATAAAAACATGATGTCTGTCTGTAAAGCAATGCTCACGACTTATCCAGAGCCCAGTATGTGGTACAGGCCATGTGATCTCTGAGAGGTTATGACAGAACTGAAAGAGTTCCTACTTGGGTGATGGGACTGAGCAAAGACTCAGAAAATCCTTCATATGTCAGAGAAATTGAAAAGATCTGATTAATTGGCCCTAGAACAGTGAATAATAATAAGGGATATAATACAGGTCTACAGAAAAATGAAAGACCTAGAGATGGTAGATAGGGAGCATCTYTGCTCATGCATTAGCAAGGGAACATTCAATAGGTGGAGACGCAGCAAACTCAAAACTGGCAAAGGACATATTTTTTCTCACCAAAGATAATTGGGCTGTGGAATCAAAGTAGTCAAGAAGCTGCAGAAAATGAAAAAGGAATACTTATTTTAATGAGTATATTATTTTAATAAATGTCAGGAATATACTTTGCTGGCATTGTGTTGTACCTACTGCCTAACACAGATTAAAAAAGTCTGCAAAGATATATTACAAACACTATGCTCTACTTTGCAAGAATGTGTTTACAGTCTTGGGGATTTAATAACTTTATAGTCATTTGCATTGTTATGAGGAAGAAATTTCTTTTGATGAGGATAAGAAAACAAGGCTAAGGGGAGTACTCGTGCACACTTAGTGGCATAGCACAAGCTCCTCTCTGGATCTGGAGTCAATTCATTTTCATATTCTGTCAGAGGTGCCGTTCCTTTAAAAATGGTTTTTTTCTGGCTGCTCACTGAAAAAAATATGCAGAAAAAGGGGGCATTCACTCTGCAGCAAGAAAAAAAAAAAGGAAAGCAAGACAGGCACTGATGACCTTGGAAAACATTCTCTGCGCCTTTTTTTTTCTTATCTTTTTAATTGAATGCATAACACTAAATTATGATCGTTCCCTTGATCAGTGGACTGTAGCATTCTGATGGCACATTCAGATAGAAGGGTCTGTCACACAGTATAGGGAAAAAATATGTTATTATCTGACTTTTCCAGATTASAAGCTAAGGCACACAGATTTATTGAACAGCTGGAGCCTGTGCTTCTCTGCTTGTGCCAAGAGCTGAACCTGGATCTCTAGAGCCACATTAACCATAAGAGCAACATCCATAACCTTAAACTGTGTTGTCAAACTGTGTCTAAAACTGGGATGACAAAACAATAGCAGCTAAACAGAAGACTTAATTCCAGGTCTCCAAAGAGCAATACTAASGTATCATTTTCCATATTACTCCAGTAGGACCCAGAGACCCTGCCTTTGGCGGAGGACTCTGTTCTGTTGGACACTATTTAAACCTAGCTAAAGAGATGCTTGGGCAACCAAATGACAAAATACAAGTGGGGAAAAAGAGCTATTTCAGATTAAATCCTATGCATTAATGTTTTTTTTTCCTTAGTAGCTATGTGAGCTACTTAGCCAAGTAGCTAAGGATTGCCTACAGCCTGTACACAGAGAAGTTCTTTGGTGCATTATTCCTTATTTTGATTTTACACCCTACTTGAAATCCTTCTTGTAAGTTTGAAATTCCCTTCCCTGCTCTCTGGCATTTTAAACTTCACACTATAAAAAAAAAAGATTGAATCATGTTGTGCTTGTGTGTGAACAAAAAATCATCTAGCCTTTTTTCAAGTAGAACTTGTCCTCAGCTCTCCTTATACAAAGGCATGTAGTGATTGGACAAGAAGCAATGGTTTCAAAAAGGTTTTGATTAGATATTATGAAGAAATTATTTACTGTGAGGGTGGTGAGACACTGGAACACTTTGCCCAGAGAAGTTGTGGATGCCCCATCCCTGGAAGTGCTCAAGSCCAGGCTGGATGGAGCTCTGAGTAATCTGATCTATTGAAAAGTGTCCCAGTCTACAGTAGTGAGATTGGAACTAGATGATCCTTAAGGTCTCTTCCAATCCAGCCCACTCTATGATACCATAATTGCAGGTTTTTGTCCTGTGGACTAAAGACCAGGGAGTAGTGGAGTCTCTTCTGTAAATTTGTTGTGCTTCTCTTAGTAAAAAAAAGACTGATAGTCATAAAGGCAGTATATAGCAAAGCTTGAATAATTTTACTGTGCCAGTGTCAGATCTTTTGTCCTGTTTGGGGAAAAAAAAAGGTGTTTTAATGAAGATCTAGGAAAGTTTGCTGCAGATTTTAGATTGTGTTTGTGCTTTAACAGACAGCCCTTAGGTGAAAATTAGATTAAAGCATTGCATGTTTTTAGTCTGACTGCTTCTGTATACTATAACATACTGTCCTCAGCTCAGAGCAGCAGGAACTTTCCACCCTCAGCCCCCACGCAGCCTGGCTAATGGAGAAATTGCTCCTGGGTGGGTGAAAAATTTAAGTGAGGTCATTGTAAGTTCTTGCAGAGTGATACACTACCAGCAATACATAATGAAAATTCATCTCATGTTGTGAAACATATTGAACTGCTAAAATAAACAAAGTGCTGGCAGGGAATGTTCTTTGAGGTTATCTTTAGATTGAATCGGCTTGGACTTTTGACACCTACTCAGCAATGTCTCTTGGCACACAAGAAACATCTTATCAAAATGCTGAAAATTTTTAGTCAGTAACTAATTTATTCCCTCATGAATGTTTTTATTTCCCAAATCCTCTCCCTCCTTTCTTATTTAGTGTTTGGATTCTTAGTCATAATCATGCAATAATCAGGAGGTGAAGGAGATACAGCTTGTGACCTTGAGAAGGACTTACCTCTCTCAGGGTAAAGGTTTTTCATATTAATAATCTATCACTAAGTTTTATACCTTCACTGCATTAATTTCACTTGTTACTATGGTAAYGGTATGTGCATTTATTTTACACAGGTAGGACCTCTAGTTTTGCCAAGTGGTGGGCAAATTGGTAATTTTTAAGGAACAGTATACTTGTGCATGATATGTACATACATGAGTATGGTATTTAACCACCCAGTGTGACAACAGTACATGCTTCTGCTTACCTTACATTAAGTTTGAAAGCTAAGAACAGTGGAAGAAACAAGACAAAACTAAAACCAAGCCAAAACAAAGGTGGTACATACAAACAGGTTACACATCCCACATGTACAAGGGACCTAAATAAAGTCCTCTGTGTGGGAGCAAGTAATTAGCACTCATATGAATGAGGCTGTGTAAACTTATGCCTACAAATAGTCCCATAACCTCAGCTGCAAACCAATGACTTCTTCCAGAACATGGATTTATCTTCTACTTAATCATAAGCACTCTGCATTATTAATTGCAATTCATCACTCTCACAAAATGCAATCATACATTCTCTGCAAATCTCCTGACTATCTCACCTTAGGATCGTATTTCTGCAAGCATTTGCTTCTTGTATTCTTTAAAGTCTAGCACTGACCTTCYCTACCAGTCCTTGAACTACTGCAAGACAAAACAACAGAAAACTTAATTCTAAACAAAAGATAGTACAATTCAAGTACACAAAATATTTCAAAAGTAAAAAGAAAACAGATCTATCTTTTCTGGCTGTAAAATCCCAGCAGGAAAGCTAAGTTAGGGCTTTAACAGAACAGCCAAAATATTTGTACTTCAATCTGAAGGTGTGAACATGCAGATATATTTCCAAGGACGAAAGCAAATCTGTAAATTTTGAGCTCCTGGGACCTGCTAAAAAAAAGAGTCAGAAAACTGAAATGTTCTTTCTTAAGTGTTCTTTCTGCTAAACAAGARTAAAGCAAGGACATTATGAAGGTTATAAAGGAAAGCATTTATTTTCCATAACTGGTAAGCTTACTGTCATAGAGGAAATCTGCTCCAGAAAAGATTTAACAGCAGTCAAGAGCATACTTCTTGCTGTGAATAATTATAACATTAGACTTCTCTTAAAAAGTAATAATGTTTTACATCTCATCGTACAGTACAAGTGAGTTTTGCAGCCTTCCCATGCTGCAGAATTAGAGAAGTACAAGCCCCTTTGGTGCAACAGGCTTGAAGCAACAAAGACAAGTCTTAAAAGTAAGTGAGCAGCTTTATGTGAGGCTTCATTCTCTAGCCCAGCCAGCTTTATAGCAATCAGGCATTGTACATAAACCTTATTCTCCCCAGACAAGTTTTGTTGCAGTTTGTAGCCAGGAGGAGAGACGCTGCACTATAGCAGAGGGGAAGAGGAAATGAAGGAAAATACCACACTCAGAGGATTTTTTATTGAATTCCACTCTATATTCCCTGTCCTTAAAGAACRTGGTGTTATTTCCAGACCTAATCTCATCAGGAGAGACTTTGGCCAAAGAATCCCTAAGGACAAGTAGATTTTGACCTCTGTCTTCAGAGTAATGGTGCAGCAAACACTCTTCTGTGTGGAGGGCATTGTCTTTTTTGCCAAGGTTTGGCTCATATAGTTTGCAACACAAGAAAAAAAATCTCAGATTTTTCTCCCATTAACATATGKGGCATTGAGATTTTAAAAACAAAGCCAAAAATGTTTTCTGTGTAAAAACAATCCTTGCCAGAAGGGGTTTACTGAGCAGCATAAGTATTTTTACTTTATCATAATCCTTCTCTCTCCACCTCTCTACTCCATTGTGGTCAGGTTCCCCACCACTGTTCTTATTGTTATATGTTCCTGTTCTTCTACATTTTCCTCTTGCTGTAATAGATTTTTCCCCCCTTCCTGTTTCCTTCCCTAACAGAGCAGGGACTTGCTGACATTTTACTTTGTATGAAACTTCTGAATACCCCCCATTCGCAAAGGTTCCTCTTTRGTAGGGAGACGGAAGTCAACCTTCCTTGTTATAGCTTCCATTAATTGTGCTTCAGCAGGTCACAGGAAAGCTCAAGATGTGGACAAAGCTGATTCTATAAACCACCAATAACGGGGATGAAACCTTCTGGAGTATCCTAGATGGAAGTGGTTACAGCAGTAAAATACCATATTTGCAAGAAAAATCATGTAATAATAACTTGGTGGTGTTTCATATTACTGCTGTAACTTAGAGATGAGCACTCAGGTGCATCAAGAGCTTTAATAGTRCATGTGTAGGTGGCAAATTATCCATAAAGAACCTACTGATTGTGGATAATGTTCATTTGATATTCTCAAAGATAATGTAAGCCTTTGTGCACATGTCATCTCATGCCCCATGCTCATGACATCTAGCAGGAATACTGAAAGTACAGCGTGCTGGCCACTTCTCTGAGCATGAGCATTCTTTGTCCTGCAAGCAGAATGAACTCCCATGGAGTCAGCAAATAAAGAGTTTTGATTAAAAGCACCACAACGCAGAATAAGCTAAATTTCATATCAAGGGCCTGCACGAGTTTACCATACAACATTTCTTTGCTCCACATTAAACTTCTTACTGGAATCACTTTGGTGTCTGATGAATCAGAACCTTGGAAAGATAGGTTTGTCATCCAGCCTCTCTACCTGCAAATATTTGGTACAAAGTTATGAGATATCTCTTAATACAGTATCGGGATTCCTGCACTCCCTGCTCCATCCATACCCAAAATGGTCTCTCTCCTGCTATCTCTGTCCTTAGGAACATTCAATTGTTTCATGTTAAGTAAAAGAACTCTGACATAAAGGGTTAAAAATAATGAAATAAGTAAAAACTTTCATACTTAGTCCAGTGTGGCTGTTTTTCTAGCAGCACGTCTTAAAAGTAATCCATGCAATGGAATATTAGAGCATTTGCTTTTCATCAACAGCTGGGTAGTGACTTTTATTAACAGAAGATAAACAGCCATGACCTCACAKGAAAGGTAAATTTCCCCCTGCCTTTCTCAAACATCCCCAAGGTTCAGATAAGACTGTATTAATCCCTTCACTGATTTGAGAAATATAGCATATATTCTCAGAACATAAAGATATTTAGAAAATTTTTTAAAATACATTTTTCTATATTTAAGTAGCAGAACTAAAAATCTGTCAACAGACCACCCTTCACAGTACAAAAAGCTATTTCTTATGCTTAAAAGAAAGATAACCATAAACACTTTTTGAAAAATTGTAACATCTTGTCTAGTTTTCTAAGCATTTTCATTCTGAACATTTTATACATGGAGAAGCAAATTCATACTTCTGAATAGTTATACAACATTCTGGAAGAAAGTCAAGACACTTTGTTTGGCTTTTTCTATTTTTTTCTTTATGGTGGGCATCCCTGAAATATATTAATCTGATCCATAACCACCATGCCCTTGAAAGCATTAGAGGATCCTTAGGAGAGAAAATCTCAATAGTTCAAAATCCTTGTTTGCAACATGCACAGCAAATTCAATATAGTGAGCTACTAAATATAATGAAGTTCAGAGATTTGCCGAGCTCTTTGTGCTAGGTGTTTGGCAGGTCTTATCCTTGATCTCCTGCTGGGCACCTTGGTATGTTTATTGATCTTTGTCGCCCAGAGGTCAAATTACATCTACATGGAACTGCACATTGCAGCCACTCAGAAACTACAGCTGAGGACACACAGCAGGACACAGCCCCTCAGCTGCGTTTGCCACCAAGAGCTCGTGAGCTCCAGGCTTCTGGCCACCAGCTGGACAACTCCCAAGTGAAGATTGAGCTATTCTTCAAATGGGCTGCTGAGGGGAATCTTTTCTTTCCATGTGTGCCTCTATTATAATCAGACAATAGTGTTCATCCTGGCAGTTGCTTCCTTCTCTGAAGTGCTGGGACTGGCCAAAAACTGAGCCTTTTTCATGAGCCTTTTTCACGAGCCTTTTTCACGAGCCTAGCTGCATGTTCTRGCTGCCTGAAAACAGCCCTGAAAATCCCTCCCAGAGCACCTCCCATTTTCCTGTCATTGTGCCCCTGTCAGAAGTGACTTTCAGAGAGCTCAGCTTTGGCCACAGGAGCCGTGAAGGTCAGCCCAAGCAATGGGCACTTCTGGGTGGGGATAGGCTGAGGCAGAGGCCACTTCCCCTCTTCGGAAAAAGTCTTTAATGGTAACAGATCACTTCAGAAATGGTGTAAAAATGGTGACCTAGGATGTGAAACAATCTCTTAATGAGAAAGTGAAGAGCATCTGCATGCATTTTTGAACAAGGCTTTAATAATCTATTTTATACCAGTGGGGGTTTTGCTTGTGTATGCATATATGCAAATCAGGACCAAGTGCTCACACAGACCAAAAATACAAACCAATGCATATATTAATTCACTGCATCATTAATAGTCAAACAGCCATTTGTTAACAGGCTAAATTGCAATCATCATCTTTTGAGCATTATTTTAAAGGAGTTCCATAATTCAGAAATTTCACATCTTACTAAGTCATTGAGAATCTCTTCAAAATGGAAARGTAGAAAAAAATTACTTTTTTTTGTTCTAATAAAGACCTTTTTAGTTACTTAAATGTGCTTCGGCAGTTTTACAATGGAAAAGCTTTTGGAGTTTTTTAATTGTTTCCATTTCATTTGCATTTTTTATCACATCTCTAGCTAGACTTTATTTGTTTACAGCAATCACTTTTAAAATACCACCTTGGGATGCAAATGTTCTTTTCTATTCTCTGCATGGTCAAATGCCTTTTGTATCCTAAACTTTTTGGAGGTAGTCTTATGATTAAATAGATTTCAAGAAAGTGCATGCACCTGGCTGTATATAATAAGGAGATGACTGAATGGTGTTGGTGATGTAAATTCAAAAGRGAAGTGATAATGTGCATTAGAGCATTATATTCCCCACTGACTGGCTGTGTTTTATTTCACCTGCAAACAAGTAAACACAGCAGGAGATACATCTTGCCCAGCCCCTGAGCTGAATGCCTTGCCAGGCTTAGTTTGCAAAGGATGCAGTGCTCCTGCACTGACTGTGCTGCTCACACTCTGCCAGGAGTGACATGCCACCTCTCAAAGGACAGCTTATTGGAAGCCCTGGGGCCCCTCCTGGCCTACTTGACCTGCAGAAAAAAAAGGCTCTTGAGAAAAGGAGTTGCCTCTTTTGATGTCCCCTGCATCCTTATCCTCAGAGCTGAAGTCACTGAGAAAAGGCAAACCCAGCATCCTCTGCAGGCTCTGACCCAGAGGGCACTGCTGCCCTGCACCATGGGGGTGGGCTGTGAGGGGCTGAGCAGCAATYACCTCCTCAACAGAGGTGAACACATGAGGTCAGATGTGTGAGAAACCAACCAATGCCTTCATCTCAAGGCTGAGCCAAATTTGTTGGAAAATACTTCAAAATATGCCACTTAGGGGGGAAAAAATCTTATGCTGGTCAGTTTATTTTCTTCTGCCTCAGTGTTTTCTGAACCAAAATGACAATTTGCTTTTGGATTTTCTTTGTTTTGTTTTAAGGAAGAACAGAACCAAAAAAAAAGCAAAGTGAACAAGACTTTGACTYCCCTTGGGAGATTTTTTTTTAGTTCTTCAAGTCAGTGTGGTCCTTGTGGTTAGGTGACATTTCACTAAAAATCCAGACTTTAGATTTACATTTATTTGAAATGAAACTGCAAATCTAGCCACTACTGATTAGAACTGTAATGCTGATTGTTCTTATTCTATCTACATCGTCTATGGGAATGACATCACTGAGTACCTAAAAGACCTGACATCATCCAAAAGTTGCATTCTACTTGTACTGTAAAAATAGATCATAATTATTTCTGTAGTCTCTAAAGAGAAATTGATTTTTTTGTGCCTTCTGTGAATGCTGCAATGCTATTTTAGTGTAATGCTTTTATGTCTATGGCAGCCAATTACTTTGACCCTGAAGTCTTTCTTGCAGTAGTGCTGACTTGCTGAATCAGAGTTCATTCATATCCTCTTGCCACAGAATAATATGCTGAATACAAAACTTGCCATAATAGCAATATAAAAAATGCCACGAGATAACACAAAAATAAATATAGAAGAAAAAATGGAAAATACATAAAATGATAATAAAAGACCTGTCAAGTTCAAGCAAATGTGAATGGCAGTGTGACTTTACATGCCACAATTTTAAGTATTACTCTTTATCCCTGAAGGGTTCATATGAGATCTTTATCTGGCTTCCTCTGGTGCTTCAGTGATGGTAAAAACACTAAAGTCAGAGAATTCAAGTCTGATTCTTGCATCACCTTTTATTACTCCCATAGGATGTTGAAACTTCAGAATGGTACAAAATGGTTATGGGATGATGGAGGTTCCTGAATTTCTCCTAATTCCACTGTTAAAGATGTAATGCTGCCTGGCTGTGACTAGATCTCAAAGACATCCAGAGGCACTTTATGTGTTATAACATTAAAGTTCCTGAAGTATCAGAAATTCCACTTCCTGCAAGGAAAAAACCTCTAAAAGCTTTGATGTTTCCAGTGAAGCAGTTTGGACTTAATGCCTCATTGGAAGTCCACGCACACGAATGCAGATTAATCTCCTTTTCCTTTTCCTTTTCCTTTTCCTTTTCCTTTTCCTTTTCCTTTTCCTTTTCCTTTTCCTTTTCCTTTTCCTTTTCCTTTTCCTTTTCCTTTTCCACTGCTGTTCCTTCAGCATCCAACACACTCTATATCTGGGGTCCTACAACAGGAGAGGAGATTTCTCCTGCTGCAATTTAACACCAAAGGCACCCCTCAGCCATGCCTTGATTTGTGCCTGGAATTCACCTGACCTCTGACCAGGTGGACACTCATTCCTGTTTTGTGTTCAGAGGGACCCTACTGGGAATTCAAGAGATATCCACATACTCCCTTTCTTGTCTCTGTCACCTGAGGGACACCTCTGTCACCCTGACCTGCTTGCTTGGAGAACATTGAATACAGCACAGACCTGACCGTTTGCYGACCTCCACCCAGGTGGAGATTAATCCTCTCTGAATCAAAGAATACATAATCACAGCATAGCTCATAATCTGCAGTTAGCTCCTTTAAAAAAGCAGTTCAGAGGAAGGTCCTGCTCTGCCTGTTGAAAGCAGGATGCTGTGCAGCCAGAGCACTCTGGAGGCAGCCACCTTCAGACCCCAGCTGCCCCTCAAAGAGGCAGGAGGTGAAGGCTCTCCTCCTGGCAGGATACAGCCCCCAGCATTCTCTGGTCTGGCAATGAGGGAATGAGGTGGAAGGGCAGCCAGAGAAAGAAGTTGGRAACATTGAGGTATACCCTGACTTCCATAGTCCCAAATTCCCATGTTGCATCCCTTCCCTTCTGCGCCTTTTTTCCTGAGTTACTTGACCTTCTCCATATGGAGCACGGGGAGTCTGAGTACCTAAACAAGGATTTTGAACTCCTGATAAATCCTTTGGGGCTTGTGGCACCAAAATCTTGTTGAGTAACTAGGCACCAGTTTCAGTGCACTTTTTTGCCAATGACAGCTATAAGCAGGCTCCTGCACAGCGTGGTCACACCACCCTGCTGTCCACTAGCAGAAGGATGAAATGCAAAATTCATCATGGACAGTAAGACCAGCAAGTGCTTGAGTATGCTTGGATATATCCCTGTCCCAGCAATGGGAATTTTCTTAAAGCCTTGCATCCRGTCTTCAAACCATGATGGACATCTCATTGCTTTTTATTTCTTCCTGCTGTGTAGTCCATCCAGAAGCAGCATTTACTAATGATACTGCAATGAATACAACCTGGAAGCAAAGAAGCGTGAAACTCAGAGGTAGAAATAAAGAGGAGAGATTTTTTTTCCAGCCACAACTAAAGCAGAGGCTTTTTTGATTTCCAAAGGATTTTGGTCTTCAAGACCCTAAATGAATCTTTATTGACATATTATACAGCTGAAAGAAGACTGCTAGGTAATAACAGGTAAATTTAAAACCTGTATTAAAAAAACTTGAATTCAAAACCRGAATTTTTCTTTTTAAGAAACATCATTAAAAGATAAGAAAGGACTTTATCTAAATACCAGCCAAAAGTACTCTGTCTCATTAACTCCATTATCAGTCTCCATTACTTTCTTTGCCTGGGTGGACTCCTCCAGGATGCTCAGATTCCTCCTGGCAACATCCATAGTTACATATTTTCCCCAAAAGCTTCAGTGGCCTGACCACACTGGGGCATGTACTGGGCTTACAGACCCCATGAAACACCTAAAAGCACCTATCAGGATCATGGGGTGAGACCTCTCCACTGCCGTCCTGAGCAGTTTAATGAGGGAGGAAATTAGGAAATCATCATGTACAGATGAACTGGAAAGTGTGAATGTGAGGTGCAGTCGTCTTCCCCCTCATGAGCTGCTCTGTTTCCCAGAGTGTAGTTATGATAGAATAACTTTGTGTACACATACTGCTGAGTAGGGCTTGGGTACACAGCTAGCTACTTAGGCATGCAATGTCAAATACAAAACTTAAGTAATATTCTTGCCAAAAGCAGCACTTTTACTTGATCATTTGTAAACAGCGAGTTGTAGCCATCCAAATCCTACTATATCCGAAGAAAGAGCCTTACACAGCTCACTAGCTGTGTGACATGGCCTGCACTGCTCCTGCTTTTGAAACTGGTGGATTGGAATGGCAGTCTGCCATGTCTCAATGCTCAGCAATCAAAATAGTAAGTAAAACTTCCCCAGATGTCTGACACTAGACTTCTTTCAAGAGTGTAGCATAAACCAATTGATTTTGTGATGTTACTCCATCTCAGCTTCTGATGTTCTAAAAAATTACACCATGTCTAGCTTCAGAACAATTTTTAAAAATCTTTCATATTTTTCAGGCACTGCTCCTATCACCTTCCATGAAATTTAGGATTTTGCCCTTCTCTTGCATGTCCCGTGTTCCAAGACGGAAGATACATTTCTGGACAGTTATGTTCCATAACTGAGGACACCTGAGGTGTAGGAGAATATTTTTATTTTCATAAGAGAAAGAAATAGAAGGAAAGGTAGAAAGGAGAGCAAGACATTAATCTAGGATTTACTGTCACAACAAGTAAGCAGTGTTATTTTAGGAAGCTCTTCAGAAACAGGATTCCCTTAGCCTGTTAAGTCATCGAAAATAAAGCATTAGCCAAGTCCTCTCTCAGTGTGGTGGTCACACTGGGCAATCCTCTTCTCTGCACACACATGGAAGCAGTGACCCTGACCTGCAATGAAAGCCATCCCAGTGTTTGGGGGCATAACTGGGTATAAATGACTCACTAATCCTTTAATACTTCCGTTCACAATGAGGATCAAGTCTAAATGACAATGACATGATCCTTTTTCGAAATGAAAGGGATGAGTCTCTCTTGTCTGTGCCTCACTGACCTTGTTACTGTTCTTATATTCTAAATAAGATGGTGACGGTGGCTAAGCACAGCAGGGAATAGTAACTCTTCAATTTGTTCCAGATTTGTCTGATGAGACAATTCCTCTCACCACATGATCTTGCCTCTGTAATGACTAATGTCGGCATATTGATCAGCTGAGGTGGCTGAAGTAAAATCAAGTTTCCACCACACATGGAAAAATCTGGCCATGAAGTTTACAGAGGAACTGGGCTGGGCCCTGCAGGGCACAGTCAGAGCTGAGTTATCTCTGGAAAAGCAGCACTGTCACCCATCCCAGGCAGGGGGTGTGTGGCTGACATCTGCTCACTGTGGGAGAATGGAAACATGCCAGTTTGGCTGCATTGCTGAGGAAAATAAAACAGATGAATCTGTGGCATAGATCCTGTCAATAACAATGCTGTGGGAGTCTTAGTCTGCCTGAGCTGCCTGACCACAGTCCCACATAAGTAACAGATGTGTGTGAAGGGAAAAAGAGACCCTGGTCATCTAATAAAGGTGACCACGCAGATGAAATCACAGACCCAGACTGGGATTTAACCACATTACCAAAGCAAACTGCAGCCTGTAAACATCTGAAAATAAATGTTCATAGCATTCATGCTGACTTCTGCCAATCTGTCAAGAAACCCTGGAGGAGGAGAACCTACCTAGAGGAGACCAGCAGGGTGGTCAGGCACCATCTTCCCTGACAAAATCCGCAGTGGAGGGCTCTTTCAGGACATCAAAGGATGTGCTGATTCAGGGACACCTCTCAGCCCCACCATCCTGCCCATTGGTGGGGTGCTGTGGGGCACAAGTCTCAGAAAAGATCCAACAGCACCATGTAATAGTACCATGGTACTACTTCTGTGAGCAGTGAGTATGCCTTGACTGGATGAAGGTGAGATTAGCTCTATCTCTGTGCCCTGCTATTAGTCCATGTGACCTCAGGCCTGAAGCATACTGTAGCAATGTGTTAAGACTCCATAAGTACTTCACTTATAAGTGACTCAGACATAGCTGGTGTATATTCAGCGCATTTCAGAAGAGGGGCTCATTCTTTCAGAGGTTTATCAGTTGTCATTTTTAGTTTATGGTGTAGGAATTCAAGGGCAGTCTGTCATCAGATCATGAAAACAATCTCCTTGTGCTTCATAGGTAAAGAGAGGTTGAGGTTTTTCTTTTTAAATGTAAATTGGTTTTATTACCAATTAGCATGTTCCTGTTTGTCAGGCTTTTGATTGAAGTTCTAGGATATGTTTACACAAAGTCATGCTACCACCCCTAATTTGATGGCCTATTAATACTACTAACAATACTATTATTTGCCAATTCAATATGACTCTATAGGGCTTGCAACTTGGAGGTGTTTCAGCAGTTCTACCCTTTAGTCATGTCAACACTGCTTGAAAGATCTAAAATACTTAAATTTAGACCAAAGCTCACAGCTGTGATCTTGCTGGACATCACTGGGTTTAGTTTGTGTTCAGAGCCAGAATTAAGAGATATTACAAAATATTTCATTCCTAATAGGAGTAAATAAACATATAATAATAAAGTCAATAAAGGATAATGCATTTCCATAGCAATCTATATTTATACAGCAACTTGTAATCTAAGGACTAGCTCTAGAATGCAGAATGCTATAACTTAACAATTAGGAATTCCTCTTCCCACAACCTCAGCATAGTCACCTGTGCAGAAACAGGCCTTTAACAGCATGCCAGAGTGCTCTGTTTGAATGTAAACTACAGTGTATCTCAAAATGGAGAGGAATACAAAGACAAAAGGAAACTAATAACCCTAAATAGAATTTGGCCAGGAAATTATGCTGACTCACTCATCCACAAATTATATTGTCTTCTAACTTTTCCTGCAAAAGATTAAAATCTAGTGTCTTAGAAGACATTGTCTACTTTTAATTGTCATGACATGCCTTTATTGATCAGGGAAGTTGACATTTGAAAGGGCTGTCCAACACAGGGCAAAACAAAAAGCAAAAACAATCCCTGAGATATGCATTTCTGTTGTGTCCATGCTTTCTGTCTCAAGATTCAACTCCCACTCAATGCAATGGCAAAATCAACTCTGATGACAATGCTGGGATGTTGAGCACTGAGGTTCCACTTCCCATAGTATTTTGCTGTTGGGAGAAGGGACTGCTGGAATGCATCAGCGATGTKCACAAACTAAAGGTGGCAATGGCAAACACCAAGGTAATTGTGTCACAATTCTTCTTTCAAAAGCCATGAACTGCCTGGAAATACACCTTATATAAATTTCAAAGCTGTTTTCAAAACAGCACTTGGTTTTCGTGCACCTGTGCACTTTGGCTTAAATCTCCCAAGTGCTGTCATTGCAAGGTGATTTTTATGAACATTAATTCAATAGCTGGATGGCTAATACAGCATTTTGATCTCTGACAGAGTCCACGCCTATCYTGAAAATAGCAACCTGAAAACACTTCTTCTTGATGCCTGTCTCTGAATCAATGAAATGATCCAATTCATTTGTTTCAAGCAGCTTGGCCACTGAGCTGTGAAGCTCTGGCTCGAACATAGACACACATGAGATGTTTTAAAGGGAAATCCTTTTAATGTGCCAGCCCTTATGCAAGTGAATTTACCTTGCAATATATTAATCTTTTATTTTAAATAATTGTGTGCAAGTAGAAGGAATTGTTTAATTGAACAAATGAAGAAATCCTAGGACTTTATACAGTATTTCCTTTAAGATGATCGACAGAATAATTGAAATACAATTATTTGGATTTGTATTCCCAGGTAGATTCTTATTTTAGYATAGAAGATTTTATAGACAGAGACATTAAGATCATTTAAGGCAGGAAGACTGCTGATCTTAGATTTAGTACCCCATTTAGATTACCAGAGAGGAAATGGCTCATCCTTGCTTGTGAGGCTCTAGAAATAGCCCAGACCTGATGTAACTAGTGCTTAAAAAKAAAGGTGTTTGCACTGATAGCAGACAAATCAAGTTATTGCAAAGAAAGTGGGAACCCCCAAGGCACATGCTGTAGCTGGCGTGACAAGAGGCATTCCCTACACAGAGGCTGAAAAGGAGACTCTGTGGGGCACAGCTTCACTGCTGAAAAATAAGCAATTTAAGAGTTAGAACTAGCTAAATAAAAATTGCATCAATGATAGGAGACCACTTCTGTGAAGAATTTTAGGGGGAATTATATTGAAATAGGTGAGTTCCTTGCATGCTCACTGCAGAGAGGCTGTTTGCTATTACACACCTCTCTCCCAAGGCATCTTCCCCATTACCAGAAAASTCAGGTATTCACATCATGTCCTCTCACGTCATTTTTAATCTATGATTTAGTTAAGCCAAATATTTAATTAGAGATTTCAATATAAAAGCAATTAGCAAGCTTCCTATGTATAAACCATAATTATGATGCAGCTTAGTAATAGAAGAATTACTAATAAACAACATTTTGTTGAAATTCTGTTTAGATAATTTTGTGATATGTTTTAAACTGCTGATTTATTTTTGACTCACCAGTCTTGGCTAAGAACAGATTAAATCCTCCCAAATCTTGTATTTTTGGTCATAATTTTTATTGCTTTGCAAATGCCAGTGTGTCACTTTGCTATGCTGTGACATCACAATAGAGCAGCTTGTGGCAATGGCATCACATGCTTACACCATAACAATGCAAATAAAAGTCTTGTTAGCAAGAAAAGAGTTTCCAGAGTTAAATTAAAATATAACTGCAGGTTTCCGGACATGGACCTGCCCCAGGAAAATCAGGCTGATCCTATGAAAGCTGATGCTTCAGCTAAGGCACTTATTTGTMGCAGGATCCTTCATAAAACAAGAACAAGATAAACAGGAAACACTCTCTATGTCATCTAAATAATAAGCATCTTCACCAGAGTTCTATTGATGTTGTGGTCATCCTGCAATTATTGATTTCTGATTATGGGGTTCAGGGGAGAGGTAAGAAYCACTTTGTTGACAACTGAGAGGAAAGAGTTTATGAAGCAAAATGAGGCAGGAGGGACTGAGCTGCTGGAGGATGGGATAGAWGGAGGGAGAAGCAGGCGAGTGCCGAGGGAGTGGCAGCTGAGGTGCAGGAGCTATGAGCTGTGCATGCCTGTGGCTTCTTGTGTCACCAAAATGGTGCAGTGAAGAAGCAGGCAAGGAATTCAGCTCTGCGTCATTTACTTCATATCTGGTAACATCTCAGAAAACTCTCCCCTTGGAAGCAATTTCAAAAAATGCTCACAGCCATATCTTAAGGCAATTACAAATACCAGCTTATGAAAGAGTTAGCATGCACAAAATAATATTTCAAAAATCAGAGATAAGGAAATGTTGGCTATCTTAATTTCTGCCTCCAGAAATCAGCTTCTCCAACCACTGCCCATCTGTCCAGTCTGCTGTGTCCTACCCCCATTTCCATATTCACTTTTGCCAAGGGATAGGAAAGACACAGATCAGCCATTTTGTTCCCTTCCCTTCCTAAAGCAGGAAAGTTTCACTTCATTCAGGAATTATCCAATAGTATCCATGCAAGCAGAGAGACTGGAGACTGATGGAGGCTGGATGCTATATTCCAAACTTCTCCCATGCTTCCGTCCCTCCACCCCTACCTYCCTCTTTCCCAAAACTCAGGCATCCCCAGCAGAGTGGGAGAAATGGTCTCCAACAAGGTAGTGAAGTTCACAAGATCATCACTCTGCCTTTATCTTCATAGACTTCACCACCTATGGATACATAGCCTGGTTAGGGTAGACCACGGTCATCTTTTCACACCTAGTTTTCCACACATAATACCTAGTCTCCCGGCTGCCATTATAATGGGGATTTCTAGAGGAGTTATGGACAAAGCTGGGCCTTATGTCTGGTACTAATACTGTAAAATAAGAAATTGCCAGCTTCTTTCCTTCTCAGATGCTCTTTTTCATCACCTTCACAGAAGGGAGCTATTCAAAACTGGAGGTAAAATTAGGCAGGTATGGGCAGAAGAGTCATTCGTACAACAAATGCCCTTGCACGTAAGGCTTCCTGCATTTGCATGGTGTTCTTGGATGGAGGCTCTGTCTGCTGCAGCAGAAAGCAGCCATTTCTTTGGAAAAGGTATGCTTGAACAGAGTAGTGGGTCATTTTATTGCCATAACATTATTTTCACTTCACTGGTTTGAGTAATCTATGACTGCTAGGAATTAAAAAWAAATAACAAAATTTACCCTGCACAGAACTGGATAGAGTATGTCCATGCCTGGTAGTAGACTCAAGTAAGCTTCATTTTGTTTGGAAGCAAGACCAAATATCCTGGAAAAGACAGCCCATATTTGCTTTGTGGAACAGGGCTCCTTTCACAGTTTGAGCCAAATCTCACTGGATTTGGTTTTGCCCAGGAACCTTCGCATTTGGTTTAATTGGGCTCTGTGTCAGGGAAAATTGGCATAATTTTCTAATAAAATACCTAGCCTACTTATGAATCCCTCCTAAGTTTACTGGGGAGACGATAGRCCATAGAGTCTGGATGTGTCCTGTAGAACAAATTAGCCTTTCCACCTTCAAAGCTAAATACAATTCTCTTGATTTGCTGTTTCATAAAGAGTTATAGAAATACAAACTAGAAACAAAGACTCCAAATGAGAAAAATAGGATTAGTTTTTGAAAACTCTTTGCTTGCAGGAAAGTTAAATAAACTAGTGTATTAAGCAGTGGCAGACTGTTAGATAGCCAGGTAATCTGACAGGAAACCTTTCTACTTTGGAAGTGTGTATCCAAATTAAATTGAACGGGACATATGGGGACTATGACAGACTGAGTACTGTCAGCTGAGACAGCACACTCAATTGAAAACTCCAGGAACTAGGAAAATCTGCACACCTTAATGTTGTGTTTCATCTGTCTGATCACTAATTTTCGGAAAGCCCAGAACCTCTTCAGGTAAAYAGGAGTTTTGATGTGTGGCCACTAACTGCTTCCACTGATATTAATGGCAAGATATTTAATTATTTCAGTATGAAATTAATTATTTCAGAGGAAAGGCTCAGGCTCTTAGATGAAGGCATGAAAAAGTATCTACATACAAATGAAGCAGCATCAGCAGGAGAGAAACCCTGTAGTGTGGAAACAGCTAATTGTAAATGCAAGTCCATAAGAGATTCCGCATTTATGTTTGCAAGAAGACAGACAAGACATGAAAAACAAGCCTTTTAGCCAAGGAAAATGGATATTAATTCAGTTTCTCAGCTAGGGCACCTGTGCAAACAATACCATCCCTAGGCAATTACAACAGAGAGCTCCATAGTTAATAGGGTAATGCTTATTAACACCTGACCACTTCATGGGGATAGAAGAATAGGTTTGGCAGATCTGCAAAATTTAATGATGTCACCTAAAAAGCCATTATTTCACACTCAGTGCTTCTACAAGAAAATTCTAGATTTGAATAACTTTGCTGAGAGAAAAGTGGAATATGTAACTATTTTTGTGAGGTTTGAAAAAAGTTTTGATTTGGTAAATCTAAATATTCCATGAATGCAATTTTTAAACAAACTTTATTTCTAACCATTTTATAAAGACCAAGTATTTTTGTTGTAAACCAAGCTAATATTTTAACCAGAAAAATATTTTGCCACAAGKGGTACTTGAGTAGTTTAAAAACATTCTTCGTATGCTTTCCCAAAGTAGAAGTTTAATTAAGTCAACTGACACTCATAAGTAATTTTGATATCTTTTTTTTTTAATGTTCAGTAAAAGGCATCATCAGAACACCCCTGCTCCAATAAATCCTATGACAACAAGTTTTGACAAAGTTTTGAGAAAATCAGTTATATCACAGTCCTCACTAGCAGTTTACTTCATCCAAAATCTTGCAGGCAGTTTTTGGCCCTTCTGTAAAAGTGGGCCTTAGAAACATGTAGGAAAGTCAGACAATCTCCTTTTTTTCCCTTCTCTCCTTCCTTTTCTTTTTTTTTTTCTTTTTTCCTGTAAGGGCAGAAAGTTTCCTTGTCCAGGAGCTTTTAGTCTCCAGCAAACACGCTTCATTTATCTCTGCATTCAGCTCTGGTTTTTCCACTTTAGGAGGGAAATTAACACCATGTGTTGATCACTAATACTAAAAAAAAAAATTAAAATCCAGGATCTAAAAAAATAGCCAAGAGGCCTATTCTTATCCTATTGCTAGGAAGACTAGAGATTTGTGGGACCAGAATACTTTCTATCYTATATTAAGGTCTGTAACTAGACTGACAGGAGTTAAAGTAATCAGAACCCTATAGATACTTTTAGCATCAGACACATATATATCACCCACCTATCCTCAGACTAGACCTCAGTTTAAGGTTAACTTGAATTTTATGACAAGCTGATTTAAAAGAAGAAGAAACCAAACCCAGACCATGAGGTAGCTGCCRACAGCTGAGCAGGGCAGCAGCCTGCCACAGACAGCCAGCTCAGGGCATTCCTCAAAGCAGCCTATTCACAGGCGGGCAAAACACAGAYGGGTTTTATTTACAGCTTCCCAGCACCATCCAGACCAGCAGCTAATTGAGAATGTACTATTTTCATGCTTGATCTTTGCTGAGCTATAAATGATGGGCACTGGAGAAGTATTTTCCCTCACACACTTAAGCAGTGCAACTTGCACTCAGGAAATTTCTGAGCAGACACTGACAACTGCCAAAAGCTCATTAAAGATTATGGAGTCATCATGAAATGATTTTTGAGTGACCTAAGAAAACATTTTATGTAAGAGACTTTGTGGATTGAGGAGGAAGGATGTAAGCAATCCCTTTAAGTGCAAGTTTGGAACTAGGTGTAGGACATTAGGCCTAAAGTTTGGAAACTGTGCTCCCTTCATTTTGTTCCAATCCCAGCTTTGCTGGGTGAGTCAGAGAAAGGCTGGCAGGCAGCTGTGTGAGAGACTACCTCACAGGTGATAAGGGAACACTGAATACCTCTATTACCTTGGTTTCCTCACTGCTTAGAATGAAATTGCAGTGCAGGAGTCTACCCCAGCTTTTCCATGTGCTGACTTCTTGCAGGACTCAGCTGCTAATTAGGTTTGCAGAGCAGGATAGAAGAGAGAATTTATGGAACGCTCTGGATATGGAGATTGAGGAATTTCAATTTGGTCTGCAGGAGAAAGGAGAGAAAAATATGAATGAGAAATCATTTTGCTCGAAAGATTGCTGTGCAGAGCCACATAAGACTGCCAGTTGAAGATAAAAAGACAAAACACACTTAAAGTTGGCATGTAAGCAACTCCGTATAGGAAGAGAGAATTATTTTGCTTCATATTAGGAGAAGTTTTGGGGCAAGGGTCATGGTTTTTACCGTTTGCCATCTAGGTGGGTAAAACTGTTATCAGTTGTATTTACATTCTTATTTTTAATGTTGTTAAGATTAAACTGGAAGTGGAGGTCTACTCTCCTAGACATTGTGTGGGTGAGGAGAAGAGGATAGTCTCACCCTGAATTGCTTATAGTCAAAACAGACAAGACAAACAAAAACTAGAAAAAGGTGATCAAACAGAGATCCACACCAGCAAACACGATGGTACCCGAGGTTTCACAGGGGCAGGGACAGGAGTGTGGTAAGGGAAAGAAGACAAAGCATAAGATGGAGAGAGAGGAGGTCAGGCAGGACAGACAGAGGAATCATCAGAGGCAAGTCAAGGGGAGACTAGAGATGAGGAGCCTTGGATAAGGCTTGTGCATCTCAGCAAACAGCTGCTTGGCACCAGCTAGTCAAAGCTGTAGAAAATATTATCAGTGTCCGTGAGGCTCATCTCACGTTTTCTGTGGCTCTTGGCACAAATGACCAGCCATGTCCCTGAAGGCCACACTACTGGAAGGACAAGAATTCCCAGACCTACTGACAGATATAATTTTTCTCTTGAGCGTTTCTAAATATGGAAAGAAGTGGAAACATTTCAATCTGTGTATCTTATTCTGAAAAAAGGGGGCATTGGATCAGGAAAAATTGCATGGAAATCCCTAACAAGTTCTTGAAATTGTTTCAGCAAGGGAAAAAAATAAAGRAATGTGCTTATTTAAGTTCAAATGTTTTACTTTGAAATTTTTCAACAAATATTATGTGGATTTTTTTTAAATTAATTGGATTAAACTGTACCTTCATTTTATTGGGCCTTAAATGGTTTTTTTCTGACTAAGCCAGAAAAGTCACTAAATAATGTCCTAAATGCAACACAAGCCTAGTGTTATTTGAGATCAAATTTTAGAATGCAATGAAAAGTTTGTGGCTGTACTAAGTAAAGCAGTCAGAATTTATCATTAATGCTATCATTAACAAATGTTTTGTATACTACACTGCTTTTATCTTTCTTTCTTTTTTAGGGCGATCTAGACAAATGTACACCTGATTAGTTGATCCAGAAAATTCTGCTTGTTCATCACCAGCAATGCTTACTTACCCTGCTCTCCAAACAAAACAGAACTTACTTTCAGCTTTTCAGAGGCTAGACCTTTCCACTCSAACACTGGAGAAAACAGAGCTGGCTATATGTTATTCTGCAGGTTAGCCATTTCAAGGTGAAAGGAAAAGGAGTTCTGGAATTCATCTCTATTTGTGGAAATCAACTTTCCTGAAGAGTTTTTGCATAGAAAATGAGAGAGATTCCTCATGAAACATCTCAGAGTCCTCCACTTCCATGGTCTCCCACAAGCAAAGGTGCAGTCTTTAAGGAGCCATTTCCAGATTTGGTGTTAAGTTTAACAGTGAAAGACAACACCCTATTTGCACCCAGGAATGAAAYGGAAGCAGAGCTTAGCACAGAGTGCATCCTTTAAGAAAGCCTGGCCAGCAAGCCAGCAACAGCATGCCACTCCAGCTGTAAGCCATCCCAACACACAGCCAAACTATGCAGGGCCTAAACTGTGCTCTGCACTTGACACAGCAAATGAGCAATCTAAAGGGCAAAGAATCTGCACACTAAATTTAGATGTGTTGCCACTGTGAGAACAGCCATCATGGTCGTTATGGACTAGGGGAATATGAAAATCACAGCCTTCACCTCAAAAAGTAATTGATTTGGTATGATGCAATTTGGTATGTTTTGTTGATGCTTCCCTTCATTTTAAAGGTATTGTTGAATAAACTTGGGCTTTATCACAATAGAAGCAAACTGTACTGACACGTGGAAAGAGGGGCACAGCACCTCTGTAAGTCTTCAGGAGCCCTTCCACTATGGACAGCTCAGGGTAGAGGAGGTCACCCAGGCCCAGGTGAAGAATGTGACATAATGTTGAACAAGCACAAGAGGCACTTACAGTTGCAGTCTGGAGAGCTACAGGAAGTCTTTCATGCCAGTAGAAAGAGTGTGATTGTGATATGTAGTTCATCAGGAAACCAATGAAGGGTTTAAAGAGAGGAGAGGCTTGAATAAAAAATAGCTTTTTTTTTGGCAAACCAAGAGGGAACAATGAAAAAGACCATAACGGAAACCACTACAGTAGTCATCCACCCACCCATGCATTCCTGCACCACATCCAGTGTGGGTTCCTTGCACAGTCTAATCAGAGAGGCTCCTTGGCAAATGCTCCTTTTCAAATACGGGCCTGGAGAAGAGGCTTGGCTCTGGCTGTGCTTGCCACAGAAAGAGGGCAAACAGAACTAAAAAAACCTACTTTGACTTCTGCAGGAATTTTAATTGATTTTGCCAATATTTTTTGCATGAGAGGGATCCAATAAAGTGACAAAAAGAGATTGGTGCTGCCCAAGCTACAAACATACTTCCCTCATGACTTTTCATAATTGCTGCTTGAGGTGTATATATAACACTCTAACTTATCAGAGGTATGCACACACTTCTGCCCATCCACTTTCAGAATACTGAAGTCTTTAGTATAAAATGCAGATGAAAGTGAAAAATGGTTGGAGAAAATGAACAAATTATGTACAGATTCATTCAAGGTCATCTACAAATGCAAATGTCCTCTGCATCTGGTTCTGCTGTTTTAACTCTACTTGGAATTAACGGCRAGGAATAGGCAATGTCAAGACCTGTATCCCTTCATCCATACCCAGATTTCTAAAAGAAGCCAGAAGCCTGTCCTCAAGAACAGGAAAGGAAATGGCTCCTTGCTTGCACTGACTGAAAAGGGAAAGACAGGGAGACCAGTCAAGAAACAAGAGGGGATACAATAGCTAGGACACTAGACACTTAGATTTTAAATACAAGAGAGAGGCATGGTGTCCTGAAGAAAAYCAGTTTTCTTCTGTGAAGCAGAAATATTTTATCCCTGACACTGTACTGCTATTATTTTTTCTCTTTTTTCTCTGTTATATCCCTACAGTGTTAAAAATTAGGCTTCTTCCTTTTTCTCCAGGAGAAATAAACTTTTAGTTTTTCAAAATAGAGATGAAAAGGTATCCAAAATGAAAAAATCTGGAATAAACAGAAGTTCTAATAATATAACTAGGCTCATTAGAGGAATAACATGATCTAAAGAACATCTAATGACACTCAAAACCACATCTGCAGCTTTTTATTCAAATATCTGCTAGGCTGATAGAGGAAACACAATTGGTGCAGAATCTGAGCCCCATGAAAAACAAAAGGAATTTTTTTCATTGCCTTTTGTGAAAATTGGATTAGATTCTTTGTGCTCATAACAAAACATCCAGTTTGTTAGAATACCAGCCAGGCAAAAACCCTGCAATAGGAACACATGCACATTTGCTAAAACTGAAAGGCCCTTCCCTTCCTTTCTTTTCAGCATTGGGGGCTTTATTCTAAACAATCTTTTCATTCTAAATAATCTTACCTACAAGGAATTATAATTCWCCAGGCAACCACCCTGTTGCAAGCAATGGCCATGAGCTAAGGTCTTAGAGGACAGAACAGAGGGAAAAGGAGACAATCTGAGTGAATGACATACTGACTCATTTATCAGGAATCAGAGGGAACATTTCTTTGAGCATCTAGAGATTGGACTTTGTGTCTATGTCACCAATTATCTTAGTGCASTTWCCAGGTACAAGGTCATGACAGTATTAWATAAGAGGTGCTATGGTACCACACCCAGGTGATATCCTTGGCATCTAAAGGTCTGGAAATAATCTGCTGCTTATCAGAGCTTTGAGCTGAGCAGGACACTGACCTGAAGGAGGGGGTGGGGACCTGCAAAACGTCTCCTCTGACCCAAGGAGAGACACATTTGCCGCCCCAGGCAGGGCCACTTGCAATTGAGCCACCATTTCTGTTGTCTTCAAACCTTCCTTGTAAATCTATGAAATTTGTCATTCTAGGCAGGATAAAAATGATTTTCTATTTTGCTTTTCTCAAACCTGAGCTTTGCTACYGTGTGACAGCCAGCATTTTTGCAAAACTCAGTTTGCAGACAAGTAGGTTGGGCAGTATCATGACTATGTGCATTTTCTGTTTATCTCAGCAAAGGAAAGTATGGGATTCACTTCTTTAAAGCTGGAAATGTTTGGGTTAAACATACAAAGTGTCTAAATCTGGAAGAGCATCTCTGTGATACACTGAAGTACAGCCCAAAAATCTGCAGTGTGGTTTCTAAACGTTATTGAATGCAGTAATATTCCAGTAAAGTTCTCATTTTGTGTGTGAATTTTAAGATTTTGGAAAGGAATGCCCTACTCTATGGTTGCAGGCCTTTCCAAAAGGACATCTGCTTCCACTTATTCACAGTCTCTGCTTCCAACCTGAGTATTATAGAACAGTTATGGAAAGGGAGGATGCTCATATCACTATTCTTAACTGGCTCCCTTTCAGGATATGATACAGAATTCCATATTAATTAAGACTGAATCAGGATTAATTTATATAGTGTTTGTTTTGTATGGTTTTGTGGCAGTCATAGGGATCATTTATTCTTGCTTCCAGTCTGATAAGAAAAGTAGTTTAATGAGATCTTGTCCTCAGATGAGCCAAGTGTAGTCATGTACCTTTCATGGTTTGAATAATACATACCACTAAAGACATGGGGACAAGTGCTTAGTGTAACAATGGTTTATATTGCCAAGCACTACTGTCTTGGCATGTTGAGATCTACAGCACCAAAAATGTGAAGGTTCTCTCTTTCACATACTGATTATTACTTAAAAACTCTGCAAGATAAGCAAGTGTGAGAAATCATAAGACTACTTTTTTGTCAGGTGAAAGACTTACTTCCTTCTTTTTTTTTTTTATTTGTTTTCCTGAATAGTCTATCTCTAGAGCAATATCTCWGTAAGTAAATACTTGATGGAGATGTGAGGATTATTTGAGAGAGTTCCAGAAGTTTTGCAGATTTTCTGCATATTTTTGTGGTTGAGAAGACACAAATCTGCAGTTCTGAATCCTGTCAGGTTTGCAGGAGGTTTGAAAGGCTATCTGTAGTAAAGGTACTGTTTTCTGTCATGCATTTTCCCTTTCAGTGCTCTAAGAGGAGGCACTGAATGCCTTGTGAGAATTTTCCTGAATTTCTGTTACTCATATCCTTTATGGTTTTTCCAGATTGAATAAAACTAGTGCTCATTTTGACCTTATGACCGGATTTCCCAAGTGCTGACAGAGTTGCATTTGCTCATCTTGATGCATCTCATTAAGGAGAAATCACTRAAGTAATTTTAGTGGCACTCCTGTATGATGAGCAGATGCCCTATTTGAAAATGCACTTCCAAGTTCATGCTGAAGCCCAGGCCTCCAGCCCAGAGCAATGATGTGCTTACCTTCATGAAACTGAGGATTAGGGTCTAGGGGCTTATCCTGGCAAGCCTTCTAGCCATAAGCCAGAGAAGTGGATGAAAACAGAGAGTGACTTTCCACTTTTAGAAATAAGTATTTGAGTTGAGGAGAGAAGCACACTGGAATCTTCTAAGACATTCCTCTGCATAACTTAAGGATTTATCTCACTTTCATGCATTTCATTACRCTCTCAAGAAAGCATGGCATTGGTTCTTGCCTTGTGCTCCTTGAGAGCCCATGGCTTCATTTTTTTCAAGCCCAGTGATCTGTCAATTTCTACCTGAGGCTTCTGATGTGCTTCTGATAAGCTACAATTACAGATGAACCRGTAAAACACGAATTCAAGGGCATTGCTGAAATGCTGGGCTCAGCATCCCTTACTATCTCTACCTTTGTTTTTCTACATTAAGAACATAACAGCTGAGAAAAAAATTCACAGACCCATGCTATTCTCTGTCTACTTATCTGGAACTCATAAGCAAACCTGACATGYATATGAGAAAAAGAAATCCTGTCCACTCTCACATTCAATTTCTTGTTACCACATTTGTTCCCTTTTACTGCACCTGCCCACACGCAGCATGCACTAAACCAGGTCCCAGGGGACTAAAGCTTACTTGCAGAATAAGAAAGGGAGCCAATCTCTCCCTCCCCACTCCATCTTTCTATCTAACTGGGCATGGATCCATTGGGATTTTGCTGGCATATAATGGGAGCTAGTAGAATGCAATCAAAGGGCAGAGGTGGATAGGCAGGGAAGAATGATTCCTGGGAGGGTCCAGTCACARCTCCCACACCTGTGGGCCCTTATTCCTGCTCACCAGACCTCTGCAATTCTTTTTCTCACAAAACTGTAACACTGCTTGGTTTCTGGATGTAGCTGTGTGTATGTGCTTATGTATTGAATAAGCACGTGTAGGAGACCCAGTATTTCAACCAGAAGGCAAACATTTGTGACCTCTACCTGGACAGAAGTTCATTCCAGTAGCTCAACAAGGTTGTTTGAAATGCAGCCATTGCTGGAATATGAGAGACACTGCCAACTGCTTTGAGGGAGGGGCTTTCCCCAAGGAAGCTGGGGTCATTGTGATACTGAACAGTACAGTGATGCAGATCTGTAACACAAACATGAGGGCTCTTGCCCTTTCCTGCCACCACCCTCCCTGCTCCACATACACATTCCCTGTCATATGATGCTGCAGTCTTGTGACTGCAGAGCCTTTCTTCTCCCCCACATCCACACTCAGGTTTCACCCATCTCTGTAACCTCTACCTCCACCCGGTCATGAAGGCTGAAAAAAATGCAAGTGGCGCTACAGTGGCAGTCACAAACCAGCTCACTTATATTATGATATAAAATGGGAGTCCTGCAGAGCTCAGGTCAGTCTGTGTCCGAAGAGAATAGGGCAGTCATCTGGTTACATGTCATTGTCACCTTTGGAGACTTTTCATACAACCTCAGCATTTAGCTGATTTCTGCCAACTCCAGCTTTAGTCCATGGGCAGGCAGTTCCTTCTAGGGGTAGATACCAACATGATTGTGAAGGCCTGCCTGATGAGCTTGGCTTCTCACAGCCTGAAAGCAAAGTACATCTGCATGCAACAACAGGACTGAAAAAGTTCAGACGATGCTGGCTGATTGCTTTCAGCTAAGTGATCCCAAGCAGGTGTCCTGGCAGCATTTATTCTTGCCCTTCTAAGTCAGCAAAAGAAGATAGAAAGAACCTGAAGTACTTAGATCTCTGAAATGTGTTTCTGCTACAGGCAGGAATTAGCAAGAGATCAAGTGTGCCCAAAAGATATTAGTTCAGTGACATGAAATGCATGCAATATTCTTGCTGCTGCTCTCTGGATAGGCTGASACACCATATGAACAGGCAGACACCTCTTCAGACCTTGTCATTGATATACATACATAYGTGTATATACATCTATCTAAACATCTATCTAAGCTCTGCAAACAGAGCTCAGCAAATCACTTGCCCTAAGTGCTTTTCAGTGAGTATTATTGCCATCTTTTGTACACTGCTTACCCGTTAYTGCCTTTGCCATGTTTCCCAGATTCTTCAGTATTTCAACAAATGATGTGTAATCAACAATGAAATTGTGCTACTATCTTGGAGCTACTTGGACAAGCTATCCAATTATCATCCTCTGAATAAAAAAAAAATTAAAAAAAAAAAGAGGCTGACAAATCACCAAGACTCCAGACAGTAAGGTTGCCTGCAGAAGGAGAAAATGCTTTCATGGGGAAGGCAGAGTGGTTTAAACTGATGCTCATTGAAGCCATTTTCCTACGCAATCTTCTGCTTGYTTTCTCAAATCCAGAATCAGAGGGTGAAGACATCCTCTACCTTGAGACATGAGGAATCAAAACTCTCCTTCCTTGTTGCAAGGTGGGCTGGGGGAAAACAAAGTGTGAGAAACTGATGATTGTAAGAAATAGGAAATGCCCTTATTCATTTACAAAAAAATCAAACAATGACTACTTAAGACAAAATGTGTATTAGTTCCTCAGGTCTGTTTTCAAGTGCAGTTTCACTGACAGACTTGTTTACAGCACAAGCCACTCCCTGTACCCTTTAAGAGCATTTAGGTCATTGCCTCATCYGAAGTGCGAGAGCTTCTTGAAGCAGTTTCCACAACAATCTCATTCTCTGATCAYGATGTCAGCTACATTTACAAAACTCAAGTGGCTGAAGAAACTACCTGCATGTACAGTGGGATTATGCATTATTAATCCATGCTACTGAAATTACCTAGGCCAGTTTGTAATATGTACAGAATCTCACCTTGCAGAGAACAGAAAGAAAAATTGGCAGTGTTTATGGAAAGAGAAACAATCCCCAGATGTTTCTCTATAGCTGTCACTGCTAGCTGGGGAATTTTCTGAACAGTCCTCAGTTTACTTCCCCAAAGCTTGCCATGGACTTTCATATTTGTGTAGCACCATAGACTTTCATCCAGCCTTACACCACCTTTCTCCCAACCCAAGGCATAGTCCACAGCCCACCTCTGATGAATTCACCTCTTTTACACACAGATCTACGCCCCATTTGTCCCAGTCTCGTGAACAACCCTACAGGTCAACTCTCTTACCCATGGAATTCATCCTCAGCATATTTTCCCTTCAATGTGYGCTCAAGTCTCTACAGAGCTCTGCTCCCCAAGTCCCACCCCCTTCACAGCHYACTTGCCAGTCATGTCATTGCTAGAGCAAGGGCTTGGTGCTGKGTTCTGAGGATCTGTGTATTGATGGCAACAGCTTGGTGCTGRGTTCTGAGGATCTGTGTATTGATGGCACATTTTTGAASATCATGATTCCTAGGTGTTTGGTTTGTGTGTTGCYRATTAAACACACCTCCAGTGGGTGTTCTGGGGCTGCTTGAGCAAAGGACTGAGGAACATGCCTGAGTTAGGAGAAGTGATGRCATTAAAGGCAACAGAGCTGTTCACACTGTCATAAATAAACATTTGTGCCACTGCTTGGCCAGAATGGGGCTGATTTCATTCAAAAATCAGCCTTACAGATTAAGTCCTTGGTGTCTGAACTTTTCTCCTGCTGTTTTTAATAGAAAATGTCCTCATTTAGAAACAGATCTTTCCCATGCACACCACAGGGGAGAGTAATTATATGTGATAGAAGTCATGACATCTAAGAGGMGATATAAGGTATCAGAATTCCCTGCCTTCCTTATAGACTTATTCTTAGATCATTGCTGGTTTAATTAACTTTTAAAGTTTAATTATCCTGTGGACTATAGTTCTGATTAAATGATCTGGTGAACAAAACCTAGCCTTTAAGTCAGCATAGAAAAACTATTTTTAATACAAGAGGGAGAAATTGCTCAATTKAACTACACATTTCTAAATCCCTGTAGTCTGCTTTCTCTGCCTGATTTCATTAAATGCCAAAGCTACTCCCAGTAAAACAGGTCACATGCACAGGGTGAAGGGAGATTCATGACCCTCTTGATTCTTCCTGCAGTACATCTATCATCATATCAGTCCCTATGTAGTCACACTAGCAACACCAGTCAGGTGTCAAAGGCTGACCATAAGATTAGGGAAGTAGATGATGGATGCCTCGCTTTTTCTCCCCCTTCCCCTCTCTTCCCTTCTCCCAAATGCCTATCACAAACACCTGCAGAGCCACACCCTGCTGCTGAGATCCCTCTGGCCAGTTGCAGCTGCTCAGTGGGTCACAGACCATGTTGACCAGCTGCCTAGAGTTTAGGGAGCTGGGATGTGTAGGAGAGGCTTAAACACCTGGGAATTTGACATTGGTGTAACTTGCTTCAAACTTGGTGTGCAGGGGGGTGTGCAAACCAGGACAGCTTGTCAAGGGGTCAAGGAAAAAGAATATGGCAGGACAGAAAAGCAGGCTGCTGCATGCACCTGAGCCTTCTGTTTGCCCTGTCCATCGTTCTGATGACAGCTTCACAGATTAAGCATACACAAAGGGGTGGTGCTGTGTACTGTAGAGCTTGGCCCAGGGCCACGGCCATCATGCCCACCCAGAGCAGCTGTGCCTGTGGAGGTGACCGACGCACAGAACAGCGTTTCCTGACGCGATGCTGACAGCCAGGCAACTCCTTACAAGCCACCTGTTTCCAGGAGTGTTGCCCTTGGTCAAGACTTAAAGAATTAATTGGGAGCTGGGAGTGCTCCATACTAAAGCMAATCATTCCACTTTGGGGGTACTAATTTTAAGGTTCTAGAAATCATTTTGCTGGGGAGACTCAGCTAAGCTAACAGAGATGAAAATTAGAGCCTGGATCCCTGCAGCTTTGCACTCTGGTCTTGCATGCCTCTGCATCCAAGATAGCCCTTCAGAGTTGCTGTAACTCATCTGTAAGGCCAAGAAACAGGTGCTCCCAGGAYGTGACCTCGCTTAGCCCCCAGCAAAAGGCTGTAGTGGGATGAGGAGTTGACAGCAGCTGCTCAGTTATCCCTATCCCAYCCTTGCAGAGGCCTTGGCAGGGTGGCAGGACCACATGAGCTCAGCCCCTTGACAAATTCTAGCCACTAATTGTCCCTGTGTWATAGTAGCAGCAGAGACCAGGTTTTCAAGATGGGCACCAGTTCCCAAGCTGGTTCATGGGGCAGTACYCATTTGCCTCCCTGTTCTCTTCCCACCACCACCCATCACTGGCTGATCCCATGCTCCTCCTGTCCCTGCCATGGGGGTGCTGGGGGCACCAGAATGCCACACCTGGGCAGCTGGCACTGGCACTGGCACTGGCACAGGGCAGACACCCGGCTGGGCATCCTGCCACGTGCCCATGTGGAATGCAGCCCTGTGGCCTTTCTGAGAGCCCAGCAGCTCCTCCCAGACCCCTTGGGAGCCAGGGAGCCCTAACAGCCTCCAGCCACTGCTCAYGCCCCTCACCCAAACACTGCCTTTTAGAAGCTGATGAAGTGGAATTCCAGCTAAAATCACAGTGGCCAGAGGCAGGGATAAACTCATGAGCAAGTGACCAAGTGACTGAGACCAGAAAACACAGCCAGAGTGGCAGCACTCCAGGACAAGTSACCCCACAAGGAGCTCTTTGTGCTYGGCCAGGCAGTACCACCAACAGCCCTGCCATGTGCCACACTCTGGAAACAAACCTCTGCCCAGGCGTCACAGCTCGGGGCTCTGTTGGAGCATGCTGGCGCTGCCRTGGGGGCTTCCCTTCCCTGCCCCYTCCCATTTCTCCGTGTCTGTCCCTCCCCAGCACTGCACACACTGGATCAGCACGGCAGCCCCAGAAGCCCCACCAGCCAGTCCAATTGAGTTCCCAGGCTGCTTGCAGCTGATCAGCAGCATGGCTCCTCACTTCTGATAATTTCCAGCCTTTCAGCATTGCAACACTACAAGCTGAGTCTGCCAGAGAGGCTGGTGATCAGTAAAAGGGACAGCTTTTATTGCATTTCTTTGTCTTTTACTCATAAAAACACTGCCTTTTCATCTTCTTGATGCACTGCTTGTCAAGTTGCTGGTCAGGGAGCAAAGGAAATGCCTATTTARGTGTCAGAGAAGGTGACATGGCTGTCAAACATGCAGTCAATTCAACATCRCTGGGAATGCAGGCTGGCTGCAAAGACAGAGGGAAGTGTGGATACATTGTGCCAAAGGTAATATTTCATCAGTTTGGAGGGAAATATTAAATTGATTCAAATTATAGTGAGTTGTGAAGGTGCCATACTGCCACTTACACTCACCTTTCCCCATACTTGGTCCCAATCCTAACCTCTTGCTGCAGCACTGAGGATCTCTGGTGAGGTCAGTGATTTCCCAGACAGGAACACAGCTTTGCAAAGCATCTGTGCAGAGCCTGATCCATCTGCTGGCTTTGCTTACTTGCCCTGWGTAGAATCATAGAATGGTTTGGGTTGGAAAGGAACTTAAAGATCACCTAGTCCCAGCCCCCTTCCACTAGACCTGGTTGCTCKGAGCTCCAGTTCTCCAGCCTGGTCTTCAACATTTCCAGGCATGGGCCATCTGCAACTTTGCTAGGAAATCTGTTCTAGTGCCACATCATCTAAACTGTAAAGTATTATTTCCTAATATCTAATCTAAACCTACTCTCTTGTAGTTTGAATCCACTTCCCCTCATGCTGTAACTCCATGCTGTTCTTGTAAAAAGGTCCCTGTATCCTTCCTTGCAGGCTCCCTTCATATCCAGATCAGTGGGTTAGAATAATCTCATAGCCCATGAAGTATGAAGGAATCCAGGGGAGGAAATATGAGAAAACTGTACATGGTTTAAGTCTCCCTTTCTCTTCTTTGACAGTGTGTAAAGTCATTAGAGTAAACACAAACCAGGCTAGCAGAAATTTCCTCAGCAGAASTCTAATAGAACACTTCAATCAGACACAGAGCTACTCCTGGGCAGTGGCTTCATGCCTTAGCTGACGTGGCACTGAGCTAATGCAAGGCGTGCAATTACCCTCCAAATGGCTGTCACTGAACTGAGGGATTGTACAGTGGTAGCTTTCATGGCTAATAACTGAAAATAGAATCAAACCTCACATRAGCTGTGTGAATGTGCACTGTTTAAAATTAACTTCTATTACATGGTAGGATGGGTTATATTTACACCACAGAAGCAGACACCAAGCATAATTATTACTATAATTATTTAGATTGCATTGCCTGGAAAACGATGTTTTAATTCTTTCTTCTTCTAAGTCTTTTTGAAATTTATAAGGACACAGAAAAAATGCATGAAAACAAGAAATGTGCCTTTTTTAATGAATGGACATTGACCATCATGAATGCTCAGTAAGATTCTCACCCTGTAATGTTGGACATGAAAGTTAGTTATCAATTTGCAGCCTCTTCAATATGTCTGTAATATTCAGACAGCCAGGATACAGTGATCTCTGCACATGATGGCACAGTGCAGATGATCCTCTCCCATGTCTTTCCACATGCTGATCAAATGATGTTTGCTGTCCTGGAACTAGATTTCATCCACATGTTCCCTCCATCCTTACCCACTCTTTCCAAGAAAAACAACAGAGAGCTCTGCATGGCTATATTGACAGTGGGAAAGTGATGACTGGTTACATGAGTCTGGACTTGCTCTGGCTCACAGCTGGCCAAACAAACCTCCCTGCATGCTGTAGCCYGCTCTTCTATTGATGAATCACAAGCAGAAGCTGAAGCACTTGAAACCAATAAACTAGTTTCTACTAGCTTGCATTTCAACCTGCCATTTTAAGGGGAATATGTCGGAGTGGGTAAAGTAGCTTGAGCCCTCCTTCTCCTTTCATTAACTCTGGCTGGTATCAGGTGGTTTGTTCATGGCTTCAGGGCTGACAAGCTTTCCTATTTCTGCCTGATCTGCACCCTGAATATATTTTCCCCTTCAGTAGTCACAGAACTCGTTGGCTGATTTGAATGAAATTTGACAACCTTTGGATATATTGTACCTGTGAAGTTCCTGCAAGAGTCACAAGAACAGCTATTRGAGGGGCCTATGAGTGAGGCTCAGATCTTCAGAAACTCTGAGTATTAGCTGCAGAAAGGAAGAGAAAGTCAGATAAAAGCAACGAGTTCAGAACATCAAGTCAGTCTTYTTACAGAGATGAATCTCTTGGTGGATTTAACACAACAATATTAAGATTTTCTGTCCCCTCTCCTTGTACATTTTCACCTTTCAGTTCTCCTCCAGAATAATGTTCTGCCAGTAAAAAACTTTGAGGGTTTCATCCGTGTCTTGAATTCACTTCATATCAAGGAGTTGGTTCAAAAGCTAAGGAGAAACAGAATATATGCACTTAGATACAGCCCATTAAAAAAAAAGGCTAAAAATGTGACTGACAGAAACATGTCAGTAATTCTTGGATAACTCCTAAGGTTTTGGGTTGTTTGGKTTTTTTTCTTCTCACTGAATAATTTCATTTGCAATTTTGTCTAAACACAGGTATTTCTCATGGGCGGCTTATGGAAGCGACCATATACCAAACATAATTTTAGGTTTCTTATTTTGCCACAGCCTTTCTATGTTCTTTCTTATCCAGCTGTAAATTTCTGAAAACTTTAATCTCCAAGTTCAGAGAAGGGCTAGCATGCACAAACTCATAGCTGTTTGCTAGTCCTGGGATAGGCTCCTCACAGRGTGCAGTGGGGAGCCCTGCAAGCAACAGCAGAAGGGAGGACAAACTGACSGAGCACTATCACAACCAGGCCAGAACTCCTGTATTCTAAATCTACTTACAAACAGSTATCTGAGTACTTAGTATTCCCAGGCTTTAATTTACATTAGAAAGGCTGTGTCAATGCYCTTCCTTCAAACACACCAGTGGACATTAAACTTTTCTTTAGTACCATGACTGATGTTGGCATTTATCTGGTTGTAAAATGTTCTTTTACCTAGTGCTCAGAGGAGTGCCTGAAGCAAAGATTTCTTCCTCTGAAGTTTAAATTCCTCCAGGCAAAGAAAGGACATTTGAACTTGTGTCAACTGACCATAACTCAGTTGGACTTTTTAAGCCTTTACCAGAAACTTAAAGATGTTTTTCTCATCCAGCTGTTTTAAATTACATTTTGAATGCAGTGTGGTCATATTGGGATATTCTTGGAATTCCAGCTGGATTCAGTTATTAAAGGGAGATGAGCATAAAGAGTTCCATTTTCTTGATTCTGATAGGAACAGAAATGAGACAGGCTTCAAGTTGCTCATCTCTGCCAGGGATCTAGCATGAGGAGTTTGGGCATTGTCAGGTGGGTTGATGGCTGAGAAGGGCTTTGTGTGACTTTGTTTTAAAAGTTTCTTTGGGTAGTGATGTTCCCTTAATGGCCAAGAGAATTGTTTGAATTCCTGCATGACCCAAAGAGGACAGTTATACTAAGTGTTGGTTRTAATAAGTGTTTCAGATTTTTGGAGAAAAAGCTCTGTACCAGGTATAAAAAAMCCCTACCAAGTACTGAACCTTGAAGACCCCTGACAATGAGGAATTCCAGCCTGCAAACTACAATCCTTGATGAAGAGAAAGGAAAAAAAAACACCTCAAGATCCTGTTTTACTGTCTTAAGGAGAAAAACACTTTTCCCACCCCAAATCTGTGACCTTGAGCACCAGGGGAAGATACACAGAGCAGATTGCTGAGAATATCTAGCACCTTCTGCCAGTGGTCTACCCTGTCATTGTCCTGCTTCTAACTGGTGACCAAGTTCTGACACTTCAGAAAGTGGTAGGTGGATAGGGAAATAAACAAAATATATCTTGGAGACACGGAGAAGGAATCCTTTCATAGTCTGAAGGCAATCATGAGAGGTACTCACTACTGATTGCAGGCTGTGATTTGGAGTTTCTTCCACCAAAGGACATTTATCAGTGATTGGATCTTGTCACGTCTTTGTCAGTAAAAGTTCAAAAGCTCTCTACTCTCAGATATCCATCCTGTGTGCTAACACTTGTACAAAACACCCAAACCACTTMATGTTTCTTTTTTTGGAATAAATTGTGGTCTTTATGTCTCCCTTCCTACAGTCTGCTTGGCAGCCCACAATCCAGCTTTGTGGCTCCCCTTTGAAACCTCTGCAGTCTTTCCTCGGCCTCCTTTGACAGCAGGGACCAGAAGGGCCACCCAGCACACAGCAGTGGCTAACTAATGCCATACTCCTCTGCTTCTGCTTTCCAAATAGCTGTCAAACACTTCTGACAGAGCACTTRAAGCACTCACTAAAGGTAGCAGCAATAGTGTTCCTGAAGGTAAAACTCCACTGCACTCCCAGTTACTCAYTCAGAATTCAGGAGGTGACGGATTTCAATCACTGTGTTTGGCACAGGCCCTTTGGGCAAGCTTAAGAAATTAATTTGACCTTCCTGTGCTGCCGTCTTTGTTACCTCATTCCCATTTCTGTAGGACATGTGCAATCCTTGCCCTGTGTCTTTCCCACCTGGTATATCTGCAGGCACATCTGCTCAGACCTTCCCTGCTCTGCCTTCCCTCTGAGTCAGATGAGTGAAAGCCTTCCCCAGGTGGAAGCTGTAGGACGTGTTACTGAGGGCTCTGCCCATGCTAGTTTTTCCTGCTTCCCCGTGGAGRAAAGGGGCATGTCAAGGAGTTGAATTTACTGTTGTGAATATGGAATCCTGGTGCAGAAGCAGCGTCAAGTCTCACATTTCTCCTGTTCAGCATCTGATTCTGTCCCAGCTACAGTGAAACACCAAACCTCTCATATGCCATCCCTTGCCCTGCATTGCAAGCTTTTAGCTTGCAGTGAGTTTAGTCAGAAGTACTGTGTGCAGTGAGACCTTAAACTTCCTATTAATTGTATGATCCACTGGTAGTGTTGTGGATTTTTTACAGCTAGGTAATAAAATTATTATCTCCATATGGAAAATATTAAAGCCTTTGTCTTTAATAAAAATAATAAATAATTATAYAGTGAGCTACAAGTCTCCTTTCTTTCTATCACCATTAAGTGGTGGAGCAGTGCTAAATTTATGTCTGCAGCTTCACAAATGTTAAAATGATAGCTAATCCTCTTGACACATGTGATATAAATTAGCCATATGAGATTCACAATATTCTTTCGAAGTATGGGCACATTCAGGCACTTTTACTGCATGGAAGCAGCAATCATGTAATRATTCCTATGGGTTGCTGTGACTTCCCTACACTCTTGATGTGAATTCTCTACACTCTTGCTGTGTGGGCTTCTCTGGTAACACTACRGAAGGGTTGCATCCCTACAGCAGAGGGGATGATAATTAAAATGGTAAACTGGTGAAGGAATGTGTAAACTAGTAAAATTCTAGGGTGAAAGTTTCAGTATTGTTCCTGAAGCAGGATCTAAACTCGTCTATTCCTTTGTTTATCAATTTAACTGTTTATTTTTTAAGGTTTAAGCCTGGGATTTTCTTGTTTAATTCCTCTGAACAGTCAGCCACCAAACAGTCTCTGTGATGCTTGTTCTTGCAAATATATGTCTAGACATAATTTAGATTAATTCTCCATAATGAAGCTGTCAGTTTGAATATATTACAATGCAAGTGCATAATGTGCAGTTGAAATGAGAACTCCAAACAAGCTTTGCTCTGGCTTACCTGGTGTGCCTTAATATACTGCAATTATTCTAGTAGGACAAAAAACAGGGAATATGTATCTTCCTCAGTTAAAAGGGGAAGTTTTACAAAGTTGTGTGGAATTCAATGAATTCAGATTACATATATTCAGAGGCTGATCCTACAGTGTTCCTATAGGCTTCCTCTTTAATGTCTACCAATCCTGTTTGAGCCTTCTTTTTGAAATGGTTGTGGAAGTTTTAATGGATTTTTGATGCTTATGTCAAGGTTATTTTTACAGAACACAACAAGGTATTATAGYCTATTAAGTCTGGGCAAGTTCCCCTCTGAAGACAATTTCATTGCCATACAGCTAGAGACTGTGTTCCTCCTTGCCACAGTTGCAACACACATTTATGGAAGAGACAATGACAGCCCTTTGTATGAAGAGAAAATGGGACTTTCTAGAACTTGCTGCCCCAGGCAATTCATTACATGGCAAACACTGTCCACAACAAAGGTTCATGGTCCTTGCACCTCTTGGAAGCTGTGAAAGAAGTAAACAGATAGTAAGAAAAGCATAGTCACCTTCAACTGGGGTGGAAAGTCAGACCTTCCTATTGCAAGAGCTCTGGAAAAGCTGTCCTGGAAATGGAGGGCAGGGAAAGGGCTGGCTGCTCTTTAATCCTACTGTACTTAAGAGGATAAACTCCATACACCTTCTCTGACAGTGGCTGGGGTTGCAAAGGGAAATGTCTGATTTACATAGCCATTTTAACCCATAGCTAAAACCATTCTGCCCTAATTTTATATTATAGAATCACAGAATGATTTGGGTTTATCAGGCTAATTGACTGATATCTATGCATAGATACTCATATATGTATGTGTGCATGTGCGTCTACACCCACTCTGCTCTATAGTATGATTTAATTCTCTGGGCTTTCATAGGAGATTTTCAGTTCTCTCTACTGGCACCCCAGCTACTGGAATATGTGGCTTGGCAGCTCCCAGAGCTGTGTCCATCTCAAGCTACACCTTAGGAACTGATAATTTGAAAGTGTGATAGAAGCAGAGATGAAGTGGAACTTCCAGCCACCTCTTGTCCGTACTATATGTCATGTCCTAGAGTAAAAATAAGTTTTAATATCAGCAACCTATTTGGGATATGGACAAATTTCACAATTTCAGAGAAAATTAATTCAAGGCACATAAAAAATGAGATTACAAGCTCCAGGCTCCACAGATGTCTGTACTGTTTACAAAGAATCTAGGACTTAGGAATCTGGTCTTACACTTTGACTAAAGTCTTTCAATGTCCTTATATCATGCTCCTCAGAAGCATATGGTTCAAAAGGTGTGAAGGTCAAAGAAAGAACAAGTATAACCTGCACCAGGAGGGCTTCTCAAAAATTATCTTTCTTGGAAAAAGCAATGAATTCTGTTCCAGATTGATTCTGATGGCATGAAATCACTACCRGCTTTGCAGGTATGAATCTAAATAAGCAGTACATGCCAACCCTGCAGTACTGCAGACTTGTCACCTGCCTGCCTACCTAAAACCCTGCAGGTAAAAGAGCTACATTACCCAGAACATTTTGTAAACTATTAATCTAACTTATCCTTGCAAGAGAGGTTAGTCTTACAAATGCTCTTCCCCTCAACTTCCAACAATGAACAAATCATCCGAATACGTAGCCGCTTTCAGGTTTTCATAGACCCCTTAAACATTTTAATTGAACGTCTCAAAAATACTGCCCGGTGTTTGATAGTTGTCTTCAACTTTTTGTTCCAAGTATTCCAGTAACTGTGGAACCACAGTAACATGAGCACATTAGAAATTCTACAGGAAATTAAAGAGCTGTGTTATATTACACATAAAGTGAAGGTCTAATCAGATTACCACAGAGACATTTAGTTACAAGTTTTTTGCTTTTTTTTTTTTGAGACATAGAGCATTTTCACTGTCTAAATCATACAGAATACTCTTGAGCAGTCTAAATTCTAATCCTGAAGATCACTTCTGAGAAATTGTTTTAGTTAAATACATTTTAACATGAAATGTCATAAAAGCCTTCTTTGGTTCCAAATGAGAAATAGGGAATTTTTGGGAGTGCTTGCTGACATGAGGAGGTACAAGGATCCATGGGGTCCAGGGATGAATCTGTAATCAACTAATGCATTATGTAAACGTGCAACCCTCTCTTATTAAATCCAAGTTTGAAGAGAAAAAAGAAAAAGAATAAATGGCATGAAAAGAGTTCTGGGATTTTTTTTTAGTCTATTCTTTTTAAGATCTCACATACCTGGCAAGCAGCATCAGAAGTAAAATTTTCACACAATTTCTTTTCTAGACATTTCCTTCACCAGGCCAGTTCTACACTCAAAATGAAATATGTCATATCAGCTCTGGTCCTTTCTACAGCTTTGCAATTACTGAACAACAAGCTCAAAGATATTTGCAAGAACAACAGTCCCTGCCTGGTTTTCCACAGCTGTTTCTGCTCTCGCCTCCCGTAAGACACTTGACAGAGTAATTACCAAGCATGACAGTATATCAGCTTCATATTCAGACCTGACTTTTACATCTCTTGGCATGCCAATCCAACACAAGATGCAGTGGCAGCCGAGTGGGAGTTCCCACAGACAGAGTTTGTCTCAGGACGCTGAAAGAGTTAAAAACCACATGGCAATCTTTCCATACTATCACAGGCAGTTAATCTCACTTGAAGGAACATATTGTGCCTGTAGACATCATAGCCCCGGGGTGTGAGCAGGAGAGGGCTGAGCGGGCAGAACAGCAGTGGCCGAAGGGCACAGGGGAAATGGCTGGGAGAGAGCTGCCAGCCGCCTCCCCAGGGACCCAGCCCACGGGTGACCTCCTCATCCAGGGAAGCAAAGGAGCACCTGACCGTGTCCCCACATACCTCTCCCCACCCCTGCACAATGCAAAAGAGGCCATTCCCCGAGCTGGATTGCTGCGGGAGCAGCTGTCAAAATGCCCAGGGGCTTCAGTGAGACCAGTATTCACCCGTATTTCTCAAAGAGGAGAGATGTGTCGGCTGCAGGGAAACCGTGATGATGCCTCCTGGCAACGCTTTAAAGCCCCCTCCCCCRGTTCTGCCCTGCAACCTTTCTTCTGCTGATACAAGAACCAGTATGCTTCGATGCCTTCAAAGCACACACAGAGAGCGTTACAGAGAGATTTAATTCTCTAGAAGGTGATTGTGAAGTACTCGCTAATTATAGGAACTGCATTAAAGTGTTCCCAAAGAATATATCAGCCTAAGGGCAGAAAGAACTATTCCCAAGAAATAACATATTAGGCTACTGGGCTTTTTTTGTTCTGCTTGGTGAACATCCCCCAGCAATGTGCATTTACTTTAAAATTATTTATCTGAATGCATTTGAATTGATTATTGTCACTACCCTTCTATCGCAGGGAATTATGCTGCATAATTGTAACTGAAGCTGTGCTGGCTGGTTGGAAGCGGTCACACAAGATGCAGATTTTATTCCCTGAGTGAAGAATGCAAGTATTTCCATAGCAAAGTATTCATGTTTAAAGTGAAGTCTCCTTGAGTGTGGGTGTTTATAATTCCAGATTCCTTTAGAGCAAATATTTGTGTCTATAAAATTCATTTGCAAAAGATTTGACAGGATGTGTGGATGTGTACAGAAAATAAAGGTCAAAACCATAAAAGTGTACTGAAAAGGATAAAAGTAAAGTCCTTGAAATATGGTGTGTGAGTGTTGGCATGCATATGCTACAGGTAAGAGCCATTTTAAACAAAATATCCATACCTGTGTAGATGTAAATGTGCAGTTAAAAAAAATATGCATTGTAGGTGTCTGTTTCTGTACCCCACAGAGAGAGATTATGTGTRTTTGTGTGTGTGTGTGTGGATGTGCACATGTGCACGAAGGAGAGGGGGAAAGAAAATGAGGGGGAGAGTGGGAGGAAGATAGCTATAGAGCCAGAATTCTTTTTTTTTTTATCTCCCATCAAGATGATTATAGTGTCCTTAGAAATGAGAGGCTCTACCAAAGATTTCAACTTCAAAGAAAAGTTCTCAGTGAAAGCTCATCCCCTCCATCTCTCATTAGTAGGCAGAAAAGCCTTTAACATAATCTAGCATAGAAAAGCAGAAGAGTGTATTTCCCTCCCAAATCAAGCAAAACATTTCAGAGGAATGTGATGGTCTAAAGAACAAAAAGAAGCAGCAAGACTTTTAGAGGACTATGAATACAAATTCGAAAATATTAATGCAGCATGGAGCTATTTAGGGGTAACCTTTGATATAAAACTCCTATGGTAGCTTCATTTCTGGTGTTAGTGTCCTATTTTTTCTATAAATTTGGGTTGAATTTTTTTTTTTAATATCTGCMTTTTATTTCCCCAAATAGACTGTGTGTGTGTGCAGGAGGGAAAAATCTGTCTTGCTTGCCTGTGTCTAGAYGTGGACAATGGCTCCATGTGTTCTGTCATGCCCTAGAAGCTCCCAGCCATCTGCTGAGCATGCCTGCAGCTTTGGCACAGAGTCTGCAGTTGCAGGTGTGCACTGAGGCAGATCTCATGGCTGCCCACTGTTATCTGTGCAATCTGGGTTGAAGCCATCCTGCACACCCGGTGTGCAGCGAGGAGGAGGATGAATGTCTGAGCAGATGAAAAGGAACACAAAAATCACTGAGCCCTAGCTTATCAAATCACAGCCAGCAGCTCTCACTTCACAGTACTTATGAATGGGTCCTGTTTCAAATTAAATTAATCATGTTGAATAATATTATCATAATTTTAAAAATCCTATGCATTTAGGGCCAAACCACAACTTAAGAAGTTTACTTTGTTCAGTACATCAGATCCTAGAGAATTTCCATGGTATCTTGAATCACAGAAGAGCTTGGTTTGGTAGAGACTTTTAAAAGTTACCTAGTTTCAACCTCCCTGCAATGTGCAGGGACATCTTCAGCTGGATCAGGTTGTTCCATGCCCCATCCAGTCTGGCTTTGAACCAGGGGTGAGTCATCCACATCTTCTCTCCATATCACATGTTCCAGTGTGCCACCACCCTCTCCTAGTGATGAATTTGTTCCTGCTCTCTAACCTAAACTTACCCTCTTGGAGTTTAAAGCCATTTCCCCTAGTTCTGTCACTTCATGTCCTTGTGAAAAGTCCCTCTCCAGCCTTCTTGTAGGCCCTCTTTAAGTACCAGAAGGCCACAATGAGGTCTTGTTGGAGYCTTCTCTTCTCCAGGCTGAACAAAACAATCTCTCTCCTTTCCTCAAAGGAGAGCTACTCCATCCCCCAATCATCTTCAAGGCCCTCCTTTGGTCCTGCTTCAACAAATCCATGTTCTTGTTACATTGGTGGCTCCAACTGGTGTGGGCTCCAATGATGGGGTCTCACCAGAGTGGAGCAGAGGTGCAGCATCCCCTCCCTCACCCTGCTGGCCGTGCTGCTCTCAAAGCAGCCCAGGACAGGGCTGCCCTTCTGGACTGAAAGTGCACGTTGCCAGCTCCTGTGTAGCTTTTCAAGCACCAGTACTCCTRATCCTTTTCATCAGGGCTGCTCTCAATCATCACCAGTGCTGATACTGGGGATTGCCCTGAGCCATTTTTAAGGCCCTTACTTGGCTTTGTTGAGCCTCATGAGGTCCATGTGGACCCACTTCTCAAGAATCTTCTCTCAGAGATTCCAGTGGTCAAGTTTTATTAATTTCTCCAGTTGTACTTTTTTTGTTTTSTTTCCATATGCCTTGCAAATGGATTTTGTGGCAGCTTTCTTTTCGGCACTGAATATTTTACAATCCTTTGATTTAATTACCTGCATTTCCATGTTATTATCTGGAGGTACAAGCTACTATTTAGTAACAACAAAAATAAAGACTAAAGGAAGTAGGAAAAAAAACCCTTCCATTTTCTTCTCCTCCTTCAAGGAAGACTCACCTAGCACAAATGGAAGTTGCAGGTCCATTTGCTGCCAGAGCCAAAAGCACAAATCAGACACTGATGCTGGCATAATGAGCCATTCTGTATGCCTGGGAAACTATCATCCAGCTATTTTGCATTACAAAAGATTCAAAGGTATTTAATGGACAAATATGTGTCTAGAGATGCTAGGTCTAAGGCACTACTAATCTGTGTCAAGTATGAAATCAACTGTTTARTATTAGATGGCAAGTCTCCTGGCTTAAGGCAGTGTGCATATGAAAAGGTTCTTTTCCCTGTTTTTCAGTATCATCCCTGTGATYGCCAAAATATATAGGAACTGTAGAAATTTTATGTGCTAGAAAAAAAGAATGAGGAGTGGCAGGCTGATATACTGTTTGTAGTAAGTTAGCAKATCTATAGAATAAATTTTTATGAAATATAACCAGAAAATACATGACATAATGTTTACAAAGACATGTGYTTTGTAAACATGCTGGAACTCCCAGTCTATACTGCCCCAGCTTTTGCAGCACTTTTGCCAATCACCTCACAAATATAAGCTGCATAATTTCAGTAGTTAGTATCTGAAACATTATGAGAGCAGAACAGTAGCAATTTACATCTCTTTTAGCTCAAATACAAAGCCATAAGGACCCAAAAAACCCCAAAAAAACCCAAACAAACCCTATGAACTGTACAYCTTAAATACTATATAAGATCTTTACTACATTTACAGTTTGTATAAAAATGCAACTTTATGTTGTAAGGCCATAAAGAAACTATATTTTCTTTTATTTCACTGTGGTACATGAGAACCCCTCAGTGTCAGTGATACCCAGAGTGAGCTTGTCCATAGGCAAACTGCTGAGTATTCTGTCACTTACCATTAGCAATTATCTCAGTATGTTTACAGTGTAGTAATACAGCAATTCTGCTGTAGGCTAGAAGAGATAAATGATACCTCTGCTCAGCCAACAGCTCTTTCTTGTAATAAATTACAGGCACTTATCAGTTCCCAAAATATTCCTTAAAGACTTATGAAATAAAATTTAAAAAAATATAAGTAACCCTAATTCTTCAGAAGTCACTCCAGACTGATAGAACACTATACATCTATTTAATTTCAAGTCTACAAATTGAATAGTGGGGCTGGCATAATGAAAAAGTATTTCTTTGAAAAACATTCCATCACAAAGGTATTCATTTGAAATGAATCAATTACTACAGCACTGCAATGTCCTCTTTCATTTGTTACCATTAGGCAACTTTTCAAAAAACAGTGGAAAAATTTAAAGTCATGGTGTAGAAAGCCAAAAAGAAAATGCAATAAAATACAAACAAGCTTTTTTTTTTTAACCTGTACTTTTTTATTTCACTTGGTGTTAAAGATAACATAAAATAGAAGGAGGAGAGGCATTAAGTTCTTTCCTGCCAAAATAATTCAATATTACATAAGCACTGAACTTAGGATTTTTTTAAATTGCAACCAAAGATCCCTCAGAAGATGTAACCCTAGCCCAAACCTTTCAAAAGCTGGGCAGTGGTGAGGGGAGGGGATCCTGGAGGTAAGCTCCTTCATTCACTCATGTGMGTGTGACCTTCTCAGGGTTCAGCTCATGATTGCTTGCACTGAATTTCCATAAAGCTGGGCAATGATGAAGAACTTTATTTTTCATAGCTCCAGGGAGAGTGCCTAAAATTGACATTGAAGCTAAGTACACTAGATTAAAAGAAACAGCTCTATGTAATAAGTCCCGAGTCACATTGTTGTATCATCAGAAGAACATTCTGAAAACAAGAAATCTCTTCTGAACTCTGAAGAGGTTTATGGCTCAGTATTTATCATCACTAAGTGGAATTTCCATGCATAATGACAGGAAGCAGTCAAACTTCTGCATATTTCACTCAGTCGCAGATAGAATTTGGATTCTACTAAACATAACGCAGCATAACATAATTTCTGTTCTGGATGAAGCTTGAAGAGATGCTGATATTTTCTGTGATCTTTATAGTTTCTGCTTGTCCTCACATCTAGATCTGTATAAGGTGGAAAACTCCTTTTTAATTTCAAAGTTGATCTGGCTTTAATTGATCCAAAATTTGCATTCATGATCCTGAGGTTGATGTGATTAAGGTTTCACCTTGTAACAGTGAGCACCATCTATGCTAGAGGGTCATACAGCTTTAACCTCAAATACACCCAACCTTCTTGCTTCTTGACTCTGTATCTCAGAGGAGGCAGTACTGAGAAAAGGTCAGACCAATCTGTGTCAAAATTGAGGGGTAAAAGGTGAATGACAACTTCCAGTCAGAATTCACTGTCTCTGCTTTAACATATTTCAAATGGGCAATCTTGGATAGTGATGCACGGGTGTGCATGCTCAGCCTCTAACATGCTATGCCTCCTGTTATGCTGCATGTTTGATACAATTTTCTCATATTTAMCATAACCTCAAGGGCATGGCAAAACCTGTGTAAGAGAGGCATCTGTGCTGAGAGCAACTTGAGTGTAAGGGTGCAAAATCTCATCTCTTGTAATAGCAGGATGGCTGGCTGCAGGTGAGCTGTACATGCTAAGGCTACAAAGCTGAAGACATCTGCCTTTGGATTTGGCTGTTAATGTGTTGCTGCTGACTGAGCTGCTAAATTATTGTTGTCTTTAACTCTGTCATGAAGATGCCTTTGTGACTGTGTGTTCTTCTTTGCATGCAGTTCCATGCCATTAATATATTCCAATAAGGTAAATACCAATGTATTTTGATTTTATTTTTTGCCTGATTTTCCAGCTGGTCAGACAGAGAATATTAAAAGCAGCAATTGTGGAGATGAAGAAGGCATTAGAATGCTTTTGGCCACAGACTGGATGTTTGTAGTCTGAAGTAGGCTGTTGTAGTGCTCCTCTCTTGGAAATAGTAGACTGAAAGCATGACAGAGCCATTCCTTTCCTGAGAAAGAATATGGTGTATTAGGAGTCCAGGTGGTATTCAGGACACTTCAGGATCCCTCTACAGGCTATCAGATAATGGAGAGTTGTTCTTTTACTGACAAGTTAAGCAACTGTTCAATTTCCTTTTTACATATGCTACACAATCTATGGGTTGTAGCTGACTTTATTTCTAGTTTATTTTTCAGAAAAGTGAAGCAAGATAGGGACTGCGTTTTGGTTTATCCTGTGTGCCAGCTGCCAGAGTCTGAGCACCTACATTAACTTGGTCATGAAGATCCCCCACAATTACACCTCATCCCATGTCCTCCCTGCCCTTCACTTGTCCATCTGCACTCAGAAGAGATGAAGGTCACCAGTAACTGATTTTGCTAATAGTTCTCATCAGCTCTCACTGTGTCAGGAGAGCATTTCTCTCTCTACGAAGAGCCTTGTGGGGAGATTTGAAAGCTTATTTAGTATAGAGGAGTATTTTCTATGTAGCCCAAACCCAAGCCCGCCCAGATCCTGCAGAAAACTATCAATTTGCTTGCTTGGAGACAAACTCCAAGGTTTCCTATATGGATCATAGACACGAAGACCTTGGTCCAAGTGAAATTTAGGTTAATTCAGCTAAGTGTAGAAATCAGCAGAATCTGTCAGCAACAGACAAGGTAACCCTAACAGGTTGTTTGATGATTTGAAACTATTGTTCCTTTCCTTGCTAGATGCCTGAGAGGATCAGAGTTTGCCCTAAAAGCATTATTGTGTGGCATTGTGACCTCTGAACTGTCCCGTTGAACATGCATAAGCTCCATTAATTAGTGATAGATATGTATCAGTATGTAAATGATTCCTGGCTCCGCATGTCCATTTGCTCTGAGCCTTGCCACTCACCAAAACGAGTGACATGGTGCCTGCACAGATTCAGTGACTGCCCTGCCAGCAGTAAGTAGCTGGTGAACAGATAAAGAATGAGTTACAACAACTGTCAGGAGTTTCACTGTGCCACTGGCCCAGAGGCACCAGCCACTTGCATTTGGTTCTCTTGTACTTGTGAGGACCTTTCCATCTGCAGCTGGAGAAAGAGGTACAAGCCTTCCTTGCAGTCACTTTGGATAGGTCTGCATGGCATACAGGGAGATTGCTTTGTCAACTTTGAGTGACACAAATGTGGAACAGCCATCACTCATGGAGCTCCAAGCCAGGATGCAGCACTGCAGAGCAGAGCTGGTTCAGGGCCTCCAGCATCTGCCAGCCAGGAGCCCTGGCCTTGGTTGTGTCTTGCCTCAACATACAACACAGGTATTGCCTCACTCTTGACCAAAAGTCTTAGTCACTTTGGGAACAGTCAGCTCTCCTGCTCATGACAAAATCCTGCAAAATTGAAGGTGATGCAGCAGATGGCTGCCTCTGATTCAAGTCTCAGCTGTGCATTGAACTTGTGCTTTTATGTTTAGGTTTGGTTCATGAGAAGGATCTGTGTGAAGGTCAAAGTTTCGCTTTCATCATGTAGTCCCTGCACTGATTTCAGAGCTGTTACTGAAGAGGCAGTTTCTTTTTGGCCATGACAACACTGTAGTCTTAACTAAAAACATCCAGTTAAGCAGTGAGTAGAAAAGAAGTTGAGATTTGCTGTTGTGCTAAACGTGATGTGAATTTTAACATTCCTCTTAGCATGTGAGAGAGAAGAGGTCAAAAAGTAATATATTAAATGCTTTTTTTTGTAGGAAAACGAGTCAATTACTAGTGGTTCCAAATTAATTTATTTAAGATCAAAGGAACGACATTTAAAAAATCATGGAACCAGCAACGGAATTTTATAACAGAAAATCAAAGGATTTGCACATGAAATACACACTGATGGATCAACTGTCTATTGCTGGATGATAGAGGAAGGCCTAGCATCACATAATAACTCRCTTTGTAATGTAATAAGGTCTAGGGAGAAAAAAAAGGGCAAATTGTTAACCATTTTAAACTCACATCTGTCTGAAAAGAAACGCTAAAAAAATATGCCCTCAGATAAAGAATTTGTAAGTTTGGATAGGTTTCACAACACTGACATTGCCTCAGGACTCCTAACTAAAACCAATGGTACAGTATGCTGAGATAATCAAATRTTGACATCTGTGGAAGAGCTGAATGCAAAGCAGGTCTCTGATCTGCAGGAATTTTTGAGATTTCTAAGCTCACTCAGGACAAAAAGAAAAGGAAAAGAAATTCTGTCTGATGTTGTAACAATAAAAAAGACTGTTTTAGTCAAAACATTACTTTTTTTCCCTGATGACTGACTTTTTCAYGATACAGTAATGAAAATTGCTGCAGAAAAAAAAAAATGTCAGAAAAGAAGACTTTTGCTTTAAAGAACAAAAAAGAGGTATTTTGACAATTTCAAATTTAAATTATCCTGGGATTTACTAAAACCAACCACCTTCTATGAATATCTTCCATTTTGACATATGGAACTTTGTTATGAAAAGTGCTTTTTACTGGAAATGCTCTAATTAGTTTTACCTTTTTTCTTTTCATGGCACTGTCTGACATATGACATTATAATAGGAATTCTCTTTAGATTACTAAAGTATTCTCTTAATAGTTTTCCATATGTTAATTTTGTTTATGATACATTAAAATCAAATTTGCTAATTATATTTTTCTAGCATCATCAGATGTCTCCAYGTTTGATCAAGAATACAGTTGGACATAATCCATTAGGGTATGTATCTCGGCACTAATGTTATTTGTTAATGGATATTTTTGACATTATCTGAACCAAGACATTTATTATAAGTGATCAAAGGATTTCCTTAGCCTACCTGGTTAAGGAAACTGAATCTGCATCAACTGAAAGATGCAGATATATTTACTCTAAATTCAGCCTCTGCATATGCTGAATTACTGAAATTTCAAGGAGGTAAATATAGGACTAACGAAGAACTATCAGAATAAAACACAAATCACAAGAAAAAATTTGAAGACAGATTTTTAATGGCATCAGACTTCCATCCTTGAGATTTTCAGAAGATTGCAAGTCCTATGTAGGGATGAGCAGACTTTTAGAAGTACCAATTTTTCTAGTTGAGAGCACTGAGATCTAAAACAGTGACATATTTTGTTCAGCGCAGAACTCAAATATTTAGAAGTGAATGCCTGTGTCACACGGACAATTTCTAACACGAGGAGTAGAACATGTCATTAGTATCTATAAAATGGAAGCATAGGAAAAGCCTCTACATAATACAGGTTAAAGTGGTTCCACTTTTCAATGGTTCATATAGTAGCTTTCTCACCCAGAGGTATGTCACATATAAAAATTCATTAGTAATGCCAGCTAAGTGCTAAAGGACATTACTGCTGAGGCCCACAACTGTTACTCAGAAGAATTCAAGTCTTATTGTGGAAGAGTGTTTAATATGAAAAGGCTGAAGTCATCTGGTGAAACAGCTTTATCTAGGGTGTTAATTTTCTCATMTCTTGAAAACCTGTTTCATTTTCAGAAAAGGATGCCCAGAAAGTGGCCTGACACATTTTCTTCACACTTTCAGACTACAGAGAGTTTATCTTGAAGAAACTGAATACTTCTCACTCCAGTGATGCGAATATTCACTTCACAGTTCAGTCCTGATATCAGTGACATAGAAATAACACCYTTGGTCTCAGCTGCAAGTCCCCCTGCTTTGGCCCGCGATTGCACRTTGTTGTCAGTCACTTCATGCCCATATCTATTGACATCAATTACAAATACTTCTTCCTTCTCTGTAAAATATGTAATTGCCCTTGGGTTTCTAAGGAACTAAAGAGGTTCCCCTCCTATGCCCCCTGATAGCTACAATATTCCTTTGTAATAGGAGAGGACATTGGAAAAGCTGTAAAGGAAACAGAAGTGATAAACATCAGCTTATTACTATGTATTATTCTGTGAAGCTCTCAGACTTGTAGGCACTGGACATAGAAATCCGAGAAAATTGGATCCCTTCTACGAACAGTTCAGAGTCCTAAACTGCTCTTTCACCAGTACAAACATACAGGAGAAATATCAACAACTGTAACATTCAAAGTTGTGCCAATAACCACCTGGAGGTGAYCATCGTGGATGAGCATGAAGCAAAACATATTACAGTGGGGAGAAGGTCATGAGGAAGGTCATTCATGTATTTCATTACCTTGGGAACAAGTTTGTTAAGGTCTTTTCAGTGATGCCTTCTCATTCCAGATGTTCAGTGCAGGCATGGTCACACTTTGCAGGCAATTACTAAATAAACTTCAGTAGGAAGTCACAGAAGCACCTTCTGGAAGGGAAGAGTGGCTTTCTGTTACAGGCAAAGCACTAGAGGACCTGTCAAGTGCAGAATACTTTCGAGTAAAGTAAAAAGCATGAGTTGGTATTTCCTCTGGGATTCTGCATAGAAYGTTCAGGACTTACCAGGCTATCCAAAACACTGCATTTCTGTTAGTTTTTCCCACTAAAGAAGAGTGTTTCCATCAAGTTTGTCCAGAATTTCATAATTAGGCAATATGAACCACAGTTCTGGAGAAGCCTAAAAATGTGTGAATACACAATGCTAGTCAAGAAATATAAAAATTACTGCAGACACAGACAGAGTCTGAAAACACAGCAGAAGCCTCAGAAAATGGAAATTTTTTTCTGCTAGAACAATTACAGTGTAATCAAAGTTTCATTATAAATGAAACTGCAATTCCCACATTGAGCATATGAAACAATTAGTGACTTTAATTTGCCTTGCTATAAAGGGAGTTTTGCTATAGCAGAGTTTACTGTGACAATAAAATCGAGTGATTCAGTCGTAACATTACCTGAATGTTTTCCAATGGCCTATACACAAATATTTTCTGATACAAGCCTCTTTTGTCTTCAAACCACCAAAAGCACAGTCTTCTGGACAGGCAACTTATCCCCCTTTCCTCCTGAGAATGTGTCACATGCTCTTTTTAACCCCACTACTGCTTAGCCCAGGTCTTACAAGCAGGCAGAGATTGTTTGGCAGCTCTGGAGCTATAATGCAAAAATCAGCTATCCTCGGCTGCCCTTTTGCAGGGATGGATGATGATGTGGCTTATCAGAATGTGTCAGTGTTACACTGCCTTGGAGAAATACCACTTGCAAACACTCCTACACAGACAGCTCATACCTTGGCTCTGACTGTGATGGGAAATGGTGGAGCTGCAAGTTTGGGAGAGAAGCAATGGAGACTGAGTGGATCTTGGCTCTGTCCCCCCTACATGACGACTACGGTAACTGTACCGCACGTGGGTTGTTGAAATTGTTAGGTATTATGAGCCAGCATTAATAAGCTATTTCTCTGAGTCCCTCCTCCCAACCAGCTGAAGGAGAGAATGAGTAATTGTGACTCATCTGATACTTTTGAGAGATCAGGTTTCTTCAAAATATTTCTAAGTTGATGTTGGTAACATCAAAATCTTTTTCTCATCCCTGTGCCAGAGAGTCATAAACCAGCCCATTTTGTATGGACTACATACTATTGTCTACAAAATGTTGATTTTGTACCATCGTGTCTTTCTTCTGCTTCTACATGGCAAGGCAGAGTGAAACAAAGGAATTTCAGGTGCCAAATTAAATGTAGTTACTTACTTGCCTGAAGTAGCTGGAAAACTTCCATTCTACTGAATTGCCTTTTTAAAGAAACAGAGGGAAATGGCCATAGTTTAGGGAGTGTGGAGGCCCTGACCTAGAATAGGTGAAGAGAAATCAAAAAGAGGACATCTAGAGGCACTCCCACAAGGGCCAGCTGGCTAGTGAGAGGGAGCAAAATCTGAGGATGGCAATCACTGGTTTTGGTTAGGCAATCCAGTACAGTTTGTGTCTAATGGCTGTGTGATATGAGTGAAAAAGGCAGCTGAGATAAAACAACACCCTGGAAAGTAAGTAGATAGTAATAGTAGCTGATCTGCAGACAAAAAGAATTCCTCCAAAAGTGAAGGACAATGAGAGCTCACACCTAACTGCTGTGACAACCAATAGATTTTCTTTTTTTTGCCTGGAGGGATGGTAGCTGTAATTCATTTCCCCACCTGCTAGTCAGAGTGAGCAGACTTCCACAGCATGAGAACTCAAGCATGCATGCTGAGCCTGCTGAGGTAAATGAACAGTATCTCCACCCTGACAGCAGTGGCAAATGTCCTAGAGAAGTGTGTGTCCTAGATGTGATTGTTTTTTCTTTTTTAAACAAAAATGCACGTATTTGAATGAACCTGCAGTAGGAAGCTTAGACTACAAAACCCTCACAAAAWGACAACATCCTCCACTAACCATGCTTATTTGTAATGTCATCTAAACCCAGTAACAATTCCACATTTCAATTGTCAGTGGTGGAGGATTGAGTCAAAGTCTTCTGTGGGTAGCTAGGTATTATTAGTGATTTTCAGTCCTGGATTTCCGGGTCCAGGGCAGCTGCTAACTCACTCTCAAAACACCATGGATTTGTTAAAATCTGTCCCAGCTTGGACCTTTACCAATTTCTGTCCGCWCAGAAGCCAGATGGTTCATGAATCYCCATCCCTGTAAATGTTATGACACAGCCCTATCCTGGTGGATAGCAAGGGCAGTAAGTGAAATATTCTCATAGTAAGACCTTTATTTTAGTTTTAATGGGTTTTTTTTTTTTTGATTTGTCATTTGTGAAGGTATTTTGCAGGGGCTTTTCTTCACTGCAGGCTTCCTTCTACCTGACAAGCTCTATCTGTTGCCTGGGATAACACACCCAGCAGCAGCTTGCAGGCAGCTGGGAAAATCCCAGTGCTGCTGGCTGTGGCAAGGAGTGCYGTGCCAAGGCCAGGGCCAGCAGTGGCCTGGGTGCCCTGGGTGAAGCAGGGAGAGCTCAGGGACAGTGGCACAGAGAGCTCATTCAGCCCTGGCAGGTGCTGCYGTGAAGGCACTGCTGGGCTTGGAGGGAGGTTTTGCTTTGTGAATGGCTTCAAGGAGTGAAAACAGAAGCAAGGGAAAATTATTGACTCAGTAGAGTTTCCATGAAATTTGATTTCCCCCCCTAATGCTTTTTGGCTCCCTATCTCTAMAAACCTTACAGATCAATCAAGATACAGTTAGGAAATCTAATTAAGGGCCTACAGTAATAAWGATGACCTTCCTCTATCCTGGTTTTTTTTTTTTTCTATATTGGACTTCTCTGGGGAAAACAGTGTCCTGGCACAAACAAAGCATTACTGTCTATTCCAGTGAAATTTTGCTTGCTTTAGAACCAGATCTCCTCTCTCTCTCTTTTGTGAATGTCAGTTTTATTTCATTTCATGGTTTCATGTATCATTTTATTTTCATTCCTCCTCTAAGTAATACTCGAGGAAATGAGATGCCTGAAATAATCAAACAYTGAAAGTCAAGTATGCAAAAATTAAACTCACTTAGGCACTTTAGCTAAGCTGACTGATCTTGGACATGGAAATTTTCACAGTTTGAATTCTGCTCAGGTCAGCAGCAAGCAAAGTTCATTATTTTCTGGTGATTGTTTTGTGACCTATAGGATATAGATTGATGTTTTCTTCCTGTGGAATAGGTTTTATATCCCCTGCTCTCTGTAGGCTAGAAATGGGAACTACATAGAGCTGGACAGAAGGGGATTTCAGCTCCCCTATGAAGYATGGAACAATTGCTTCCAGGCCTGGAAGGATTTCAGACCATCAGACCCTCAAATTGCTTCTGATATTGTGTATGAATAGAAAGTGTTGTAAGCCATTTTTAAGAAGTTTGAAGTGCTAGGGGAGGAGCTAGATTTCCTTTTCTATTCAACCAGCACAAGCTGTGAAAGACTGGGTATAATCAACTGGGTCAGGTGAAGGAAAGAATGGAGTGCTCTTGCAGGGCCCAGCTCTAGCTGTGCCATATTTCTGGACAGCACTGTACAGAAGGATCTTCATCCTTCTTTTCTCCCAGCTGAGGAAACACCCCTACCCACTTTCTTCTGCCTTCCTACAATACCGTGTTATCTTACCTCAGAAAAGTACCATAACTTCCCTAGGATCCTAACCTTAGTTTTTCCCTAAAAAAATTAGTGCTAGTTTTGAGCAATCTTCTGAAGTGMTAAAATGCTTTTCTGTCTTCCCAAAAATTTTATCAATGTCAGTTTTTATTGCTAGGCATTGTACCTCCAGCTTTAACTTCTGGTGTGTGAAGGTGGTGGCTGTTTGTTGGGGTTGTTGCCGTGTCACTCAGTGCCCCATTCCTCACAGTGACTGGGAGAGCATGGAGCAAGCACAGAGGAAGAACTGTGGGGAAATTTGGCTGACATGCTGCACCATGCAGTCCATGAGGTCTTGAGCTGCATATGATCAGGGGCAGGGTTGGCAAATACAAGTAGAAACTGTGGGAAAAGTGATGTTTGTGAACAATACAAGATGAAGAACGTGTGAGAGCTGGCCTAAGGGTAGCGTCCACACAACAGGATTCCAAGGTAGATGTTGACAAGGCCAAAGCTAAAGGAGCAACCACAGAAGTGTCAAAAACTGCTCTAAGGCAGTGCTGAGATGAAAGCCATATGGACACTCAACTAGACATTTCTGGACATAGAAAATGTTCAAACACCCATTCTGCTCTCTTCAGTTGTTCTTACTTTCTGAGCTGGTCCTGGGGTACTCTGGTAAACGAGCTGTGCCTTTCTTCACCATTGAATACCAGGATAAAATACCAGTCATGGGTGTTGGAAGCTATCCACCTTTCCCTGCCCACAAAGGAAGTGAGGGAAGCAGCACCCACAGACTGAGCAGCTGTGTAAGAACCYGTAACATTCTAGAAGTGATTTGTCACATGTGGTTTTGGCCCCTGCCAGAGATGTAAGCAACTTTGAAAGCACAGCAGAGGGAACCACAAAAAAGGGCTGTGATACTAAAAACAGTGACTRTGATACTAAAAACTGTGACTTCATACTGAGCATTCATCTTAGTCAGTGGGAGAAAAAGCTTTAGTCTGTTAAGGTCGCAGCTAATTAAACTCGTCAATGTAATCTACTTGTTCCATGATAAACCCTGGATTGATTTACCACCTGTTATCTGTGACATTACATTTGTAAGCATTTAAGAGCAAGGAAAATTATTGGTATTCTGTGCTCATAAGAGGCACAACAAGAGAATGAGAATTCTGGTCCAGGCTTACTGTCCTTTGCATATTATGTCAGTCAAAGGTTACATTATTTATTCAAGAAGATCTTCAAGAAAACCACCTTCATGCTCTCCCTGTGGGGATGCCTCACAGGGATTCAAATGCTACCATGTGTTGCAGCTCTCCAAAATTCTGTAGCTGGAATATATGTGTATTTCTATCCTGACTGCCCTAATAAAAAACTCATTTTATCACTGAGGGAGTATATGACAATTTAATGGGAATGGCTAAAGGCTGTTAAAGCATGAAGTACCTGCAGGACTTGTTTAAAGTGTTTGGTATATCTGGCAGTCCACCAAGCTGATGAAAGCCCTTGATGTTTCGTGACAATCACAATAAAGCACAGCTGAGTGGGTTGTCTTGGCTGAAGTTCTTATTTTCCTACTCAATTTTTATGCCTTTTTATTGAYGTTTAATGCAGAAAACATGGAGTTTTATGCTCATTTAAGGTTTAATCATGAAGCCATGCTTTTTGCATCATAAAAAAAAGTCAAACACTTTTTCTTGTAAAAATATCCCTGGCTTTAAATCTTTGGATTCTGGTGTAAAAGCAAATATGTGGTATTCCCCTTTTCCTCCTCTTCTAGATTTTTGATCTCCTATGCTAGATACAAGCTCTGCAGGCACTGAGTTGCACTCTGATACCTGTAGTAAAAAGAAAAATGTTTGCAAATAAACTCCTTGGAGGCCACAGAGCCAACGGGATTTCAGCTGAGAAGAATTCTAGTCAAAATATGGATATCCTGAAGAGGCCAAGGAGGGCTCTCTGTGATTCAGGGACAGTGTCCTAGGTCATTCCCCTTGCAGCAATGCACCTGCATTGAAAAATAACTCCTACAGTACTTTAAAATTTTGAGGCTACTTTAAAAGCAGCTGGAGTTTTTTCTCTCAAATGGAAATTAACATAAGTGCATAGTTTGTTCAGCTGAAAAGAGGCAAACACCCAAAGAAAATAAACAGCAGAAAAGGTCTGGAGGTCAAGGCCCTGGCACCAGCACTCATGAGATATCCTCACAGGGGCAGTCACCACCCCCAGCAGCCTGCAGGGCGCCGGGTTCAGGAGGCTGGAAGGAGAATGGCGTTGCAGTCAGCAGCCTGGAAATCTTATGGAGGAGGCAGAGACAACAAAAATGCTTTTGTGAAAGAGAAGGCAGTTCCTGCAGGAGAAATATCTGAGGCTGAGAGACAGATCAAAGCTGTGGCTGAATAGATCAAAGATCTCAAAAATAAATGTACGTGCATAGCAAGCTTCCTGGTTTGCCTGAATGAAAGTCATTCTTTTGACAATCATTTTCTTGCATTTCAGATTAGCCAACAAAGCACATGGTGCTCAGAATAGCGAGAGACACCACCAGTAGAAATTGGGCACTCACCATTGTCTACATCTCTATGTGTAGAGAATATAGAATATAGAATATAATTCAACCAGAATATAGCTCTGGCAGCTCTAAAGCACAGCAGAGGATTAATGAGAGATCAGTGAGACTGAGGGATTGGCTGCAAGGTGGAGGAGGGTGGTGCTCACTTCAGGGAAGCCTGGCAGAGGCATACTGAGAATTCAGTATTTTCTAAAAATCTCCTCAATGTCCCTCTAGCTAGGCACTCTGAATTGCTGATTGGTTTTGAAGGGCTGGGCTGAACTGCTCCTTGGCAAAATCCATTAGCCACAGCCAGAGGAGCAGAGTGGAAAATTCCCTCTGTCCTTGCTCCAGTGACAATTAGTTATATAAAGTGAAACAATTCTGATGAGATATTGGCTTTTCTGCCCCTTGCTTCAGACAGTCCTGTAAGAACATCCAAAATCAAGATTATGTCTTTTGTGCTGCTTGGATGTTGAACTGTAGATTCCCAATGAGTGTCTTCATTTGTGACCTGGGATCAGGCTGTACTTTCCCCTCGTAATTTTAACCAGAATTTTTAACCTGAGCCCAAGAAATATTTCTCAGACTATTATGGGGCTGCTGTGACTACTGCAATTAAAGACAAAGGGGAAAGACAGAAAAGGACAGAAAAGGACAGAAAAAGGATGGGGGGAGAAAAGGGAAAAAATGAGGAAATAAGTATGGGGAAAAGAGGTTTTGAATGAATGCTGTGGTACTACATCCTTAAGAAATTCCAAGTCTAAGATGAGTGCAGCCAAATTGTTTATAAATAGTGATGGAGAGCTAAAGGTACAGAGTTTGGAATTACATGTTGTTGACTTGTAAAAAGCCTACAATCTGCTCTGGCTGGGGTCTCCAGTGAGTTGCACAGGTCCAAAGACCTGTGGGATTCTCTGGGGAACAGCCATGGTAGTAGATGTGAGGTCATAGTTTCACCTCTCTACATGCAATAAGGGGAACCTTGCACTGGGATGGGATATACAGCTCTTGTTATTAAAGGATCTTCAAAAGAGGGGATAAAAGGGACAGGGAAGAGTGACACAATATCTTCAAAGACTACTGAAAATGGCTTCCACTGAAAAATGTGAAATGCTCAGTCTATTTACCTAAGCATAGAGATGATTTACATTACAGCAGTATCTTCATATATATATATATATAAAATATTCTTTATATTACTGGGCTGACCAATCTTGGAAGTTATGGCTTGCACGAGAAGACATCAGTATTGAAATTAGGTGCTTTCTTGAAACTGATTTTTATTAACCTGGAACATAGGCTGATAGGAGCTCATGAAAACCCTATTTTATTTTCCAAACCTTTCTGGAAAATGTAGCTTAATTAAAATATACTTTACAGTTTAGTTAAACACATATTATTGGATTCACTGGACTTGGTGACATTTAACTCAATTGAATTTAATAAAAAGGAAGCTAAAAAGGTGCCTTTTCAGGATTCTTTCAGTCCTATTTCTAATGAAAAAACCCTTTGGGTTTTAAAAGCTATATACCTATGTTTCTACAGAAATATCTGGACAAATGTGTCTGTGTCTGCTTGGTTCACATTTATCTGCACCATAAATAAAAAATGTACTTTATAGGAGCTGTGGGTTTCCTTTAAGCTCATTGAACTCTCTACAGCATGTCGTGTCACATAACCCAGTATGGCATTGATCATTGGATGGGCTTTCTTCCAAAGTACCACTGTTTAAATCAGAACAACACAGGAAAAACATTTTTTTTAATTGACCTGTGCTTCTTTTCGTCTTATTTAAAGACTGTTCACATATAAAATGACAGCTACCCCTGTCACTCTCCCAGGGGAAAGATATTGCCTTTCAGCACTTCTTCCCCTGAGCCTTCCTACTATCCTTTGTATGGTTATTTGTGTTCGGCTGCTCTGCCTGTGCATCTCTCCCTCTCTCTCTCTCTCTCTCTCTCCTTCCCCCCCCTTCCCCTCCCTCCCTCTCTCTCTCCCTCCCTCTCTCTCTCTGCTGTTGCTGAACTGCAGCTCCCACTGAAATTTGCACAATCAAAACCAGCTCTCATCTCAAGCAGCAGTGACTCGCACCACCTGAAGAAGGAGAATAGCAAATAGAGCACGGTGTCCTCTGTGCTTATACAGCATGTGGCACCAGTAACTCTCACAGGATGGATGGACCCGGGTTTATGTGAGCCCCACTTAGGCTGAGCTCTGCTGCCTCTGATCTGAGAGCTGTCACGGGATTTTACAGGAGTATATGCGTTTAGGGGATGATTTTAAGAAGCTAATAGAGAGCTGCATCTGAAAGCTGGGAAAGGCTGCTGCTGCCAGTGCTGCTGCTGCAGTAGCTGGTGCAGGAGGATGAATGTGTGAAGGACAGCTGCCTGAGCCGTGCCGGTGAGCCTCCTGCCCTGCTCTGCCTTCATCAGCTGAAAGAATACAGAGGAAAACAGATGCACTGAGCAAGTGCCACACTGGCACACTGGATCTATCACTGTGTACCCTTCACTGTGGAAAATGGTCAACAAAGACATGAATGGATTTCCAGTCAAGAAGTGCTCAGCCTTTCAGTTTTTTAAAAAGAGGGTAAGATTTTCCTTCAATCCTTTCTTTCTTCTTTTTTTTTTCTTTTATTATTGCTGCATTTCTTTCTTGGAGGAGAGAGAAAGTMATTGAAGAAGGAAAGTGCTTTACGTTGGTCTCCTACTTTACGGAGCCCATGGCGTGGGCAGTTCTACTGAAGAGCAAGGGCAATAGCAGTCTAGGTGAAGAGGAGCAGGGTAAGGGGATGAGGCTGGGGGCTCCAAAGGCATTACATCAGCACTCTTTGCAGTGGAATGTGTGTCTCTGTCACAGCTGACCCCAGGGCTTGACGCAATACAGGCAGCTATTCAGGCTGGGATAATGCACTCCAAAGCAGAGAGCAGGGATGTTGCAGCTTGTCTCTGACTCGCTCCTCTACATCCACCTAGGGTTATGACTCCCTCCACACCTTCCATTTACTTTCCTGAAGTGTAGCATTACCCTCATCCATTCATCATCTCACAAAGTAGAGAAAAAAAGAGAACAAAGAAGCATTTGTGAGCTCAGGAAAATACTTCACAGCTTGTAATTTGCCTGTAATCATAACTCATGCAGGAGAAAAGAGTAAGACTGAGCTACACCTGAATTTGATTTTCTTTTACATTCTTTAACTTAGATATATCAGTATTTAGAAAATATTTGCTATACCTTTTATTTGATTATTTCCTCAAAGAAATGCAGGTGTAACTCTATCTCATCACTTTAGCTAAGTCCTTTCTGTTTCTTTGACTCTTCTCTGGTGACAATACTGCACGCTCTTTATTTAACTTGAGAAACAAAGTCATTTCCATGTGGCAGCAGGACAGGTATTCTGGATAAGTCTGGGTAGACCCAGACAGCAGAAGTAAAGCATCAGAAAGAGATTGTTAGCAGGGACTACACTGTGGAAAGGATTTCCTGAGTGACTAAAAGGACAACCCGCTCTTTAAACAGACATGAGTAGGAGCAGATAAGCTGCTCCATTCACTCATTAGTTCATTCATTCATTCATCCCCATTCATTCTCTCTCTCTCCATTATGCCAAGAATATGGTCAGTCCTTTTAACCCTTCAGGCAAAAAAAAGGTGAAGCCTACACCAGTAACTAATTTGGAAGCTGGGGTCAATGCCACATTTAAGGGCAGGTGTAGAAAATACTAGCTGGGTCACTCAGAGGAAAAAGGTGCAGTGTTAGCCAACAATTCTTTCCAAGGTGGTTTGTAGAAGCCTCAGACTGATAACTCAAACAGCACATAAATTCAGCCCATAAAAATGGTTCATATCCCAACATGCTTCTGATTTGAAGTACATTACTATTGGCACATGTATGTCTGATACTCAGCTTACCAGCAAGGTTATCTGTTTTGGGTTTTTTTTTGTTTTGTTTTGTTTTTTTTTATAACTGCTTGAAGGTTTTACTATAATTGTGTTATTAAAGAGGAAAGTAACTGGTTTGCAACTCCTGTATAAGGTTCCTGTATTGGCAACTGTCTCCTATCTGTTTAGAGCCACTGAGAAGTTATCACTGGAAACCTCTACCTAAATTTGTTCTAGAAGAAGAAAAAATTGTGATTTGATAATCACAATCACTGATAATCAGTGAATTTTCTGTTGAAAGAGACTGTTAATTGTAGTCATCATTGAAGAAACTGGCATACTGATACAGTCCTGGACAGTGGAACAGGACAAATAGCTGCCTTTGGTTTCTGAAGGTTTTGATTTTAACAGATGTTGCCTTTTTGCTGCTGTGATGAAGATAGACAAAATCAGTAAAACAAATTTATAGACACCAAGAAGGGAATTCTCTCCCTATACTTTTCTATTAAGAGATATATGTGTTCATTGATGTTTCTCTTACCCCTCTTACCTTCCTTGCAGAAAATCCCCATTGTCCAATGCCAGTGTTTGAAACATACACAAACAAAAAAACATGCTCATAATGTGTTGCTGGCTCACAGAAATATATCTTGCATTTGCTGGACATGGACACGTCACATGTTAACTACTGGGAGAACACGGAGAGATGGCTCAAGAGTTGATTTGGTCCCCTGCCAGTGATCTGGACACCCTGGCTGAACAACCACCAGAATCCTCCGTGTACAGAAGTACACTTGCAAGATTTCTTGGTCTGAGTGTAGTGTGTGGTGGAGGTGTTTGATGGTTTGCATCCCCACAGCACCAGTGCTCCATAACCAGCACCCAAATGGATGCATTCTCCATCCATCCAGAGCGGGAGGCAGCTCTTGCACTGCAGAGCCCAGCAGTCCTGGCTGCTGGGTGAGGTGCTGCTATCCCTCCTTACTGACAGATGCCTGAAACCCAGAGAAGGAGATTTGTTATCTGGGTACTGCACAGGCTTGTCCCAGACCACCAGATCACGGGGTCTATGATGAAACAAGGGATGGGGCTCTGATCTCTCCAGTTTATAATTGCTGTGTCTGTCTCCTCAAAAGCACACATTCCTAGTAGAAGTGCTTTCCAAGTCTAATTCTAGAAAATCCAAATCTATGTAGAGTAAAACACACTAAATTTTGGGAAATGCTGCTGTTTTTTCAACTCAGATTTTTTTGGGAAGAAAGTGCCAGATGTATCTTCATTTCCCATTAAGCCTTATGCTCTCATTAAATTGCAATCCTGTTTGTTGTTGCGTCCAAGAGTGCAGAAAAGACTGGCAGAGCTCTGTGAAGATTTAGACTAGGCTGAAAGTGCATTCAAACATTGACTTGAATTTGAGAAACAGGGTTTTTTTTAAGCCTGGCTTATTCTCTGGTGACAAAGTAGAGCCCCTCTGGGATGCTGCCTGCTGTGTCAGATAATTCAGGGTATGGACTAATCATGTCCAGAGGTCAGAGAACAGGAAGGAAAGGCTGAAATTAAGGGCAGCACACTTAATTAAAATAAAAAGGGAAATAGAAACTATTTGTTTTGCAGAATAGCCTGTAGCACTCACTTCTGGTGGAGTTGGAACAACAAAATAGGGACTTCATCCACTTAAAATGGTGCAGCTTGGAGAAAACTAGTGGATTTACAATGCCTGTCTTTTTTTCATTGTGAGAGGTGTAACAAGTAATTGTGCCTAGAATGAGAAGTTTTAATGGTTAAATATTGGGTTTTAATTAAAGATGGCACAAATCTAAAAAGAGAAGGGGAAAGAAGAAGATGGGCCATATATAAGTACAGGGAGGAAATCTGAAGTTATTCCAATGAAGATAAATTATAAACATCATTGTTCAAATAATATTGGGCCATGGCATAAAAGGATTACCTCCTGATAAGGTTGGGAGGTTAAAAGACATTGTTATCTGAGGGCACACAATTACTTTCATTTTTACTACCATCCTTTTCCTTGTCCACTGTCATTGTATACTGGGTACTGATATAAATAACCCTTAAACAGCTTTGGCTATAAATGGCTGGGAAATCTCTATTTTTTCATATACCAGCAGCAGTCTGACTTTCCCAAAGTTAAATGAAAATGGTTTGTTAATTGGCAGAAGTCACATCCTTCTTTTGTGAGGGGCTTGCAGGTCTGATCCTTCAGAGCTGTGCAGGATTGCCTGCACAGCAGGATGCTCCCAATTCAAAAGATCATTGAATAAGGTAAACCTACAAATATGCTATTCCTCTTCAGCCAATGGGATATCCCAGGGCAGAGGGGCCTTTCATTTTCACCTACTGCCATCCCTGCCAGACGTCTTTTTTTGGCAAGTGGGTATTTGTGGTATTTGCACTGACTCTTCTGTTGCATTGGCCAACCTTACGAAGATTTTGGATAGTATTTTACAATATACAACCTCGTTCCTATCAAAATAACATGCCATATATGACAACCCAAACCAACATGGTTAAACCAGGGTGAGTGATGACGAGCCGGCCCTGCCACTTAAATACTGTGCTCGTGATATGGTAACCTCAGTGAATATGGAAATTCGTTATCCTCTTAGGTGTGGACCAAGACCAAATACAAGTTTATTCAGAATGTGAAGAAGATAAATGACTGATAAATGGGAAAAGAAATAGCTGCCTTCCATAAAAGGAAAAAAAAAAAAAGAAACAGGGCATGTCTTAAAGAAGAAGTTTATTGCAGGGATTAAGGATTTGCTAGTCTGAAACCTGATAAGGGAAAGAATATCCATAATCCTTTTTCACTGAGAAAATTTACATTAATTAGCAATTTAGGTCAAGCCAAAGAGAACACGCAAGAATGAAGAGAAAATAGCAACCTTTGTTTCTATGCAGTTTTTCCAAACAAGCAGTTTGTGGAAGCCATGTCCTTCTCCTCTCTTTGTTGATATTTTATGGCACTACATACCAGCAGCTTTCCCCAGACATGAGCTGAAACGACCAACCTGTAAACATCATTGTGCATGAAGATGACAGCCCAGGGTGCACTAGAGCCCAAGGCAATACATGGCTGAGGGGACTGCAGAATTACCTGAGTGTCATTTTTAGGGCTACAGGAATTGAGTTATACAGAAAGCCCTTGAATGCAGAACTTCCAGCTGAGTTCCTACAGATTATGGTCCCTCTGGTAGATTGTGCTGTGGGGGGATTGCTCTCTGCTCTGTCACTTTTACAAATCTAGAAATTCATTTAAGGGCTGGAGATACATTTTATTTAGGGTAATTGGGAGTTTACCTAGAAGAAAATGAGAGACAAAATGTCTATACCATGGGAAAATCTTAGCTCTACATGGGATGACTGATTATACTGCTGCTTTTCTTAGGTGCTTGGGCCAATGTCACAAAAGTACATGCATTTTAAAGCTGATTTCCAGAGACAAGGATCCTGGTTGACTGCAAGTACGGCAAAGACTTGCAGCAGGGAATTTTTTTCCCATCTCCCTTGTTCTGTGTGAAGAGATTCTGAGCATCCATGGCTTTTCTTAGCATCAGCCAAAGCTGTAAGCTCCCAGCCTTGCCCACCACAGCCCCAAATGCCTTCATCAGTCTATAACCTGAGCATTGCAGACCACAACTACCATGGGGCTGTAAGGTAACTGAGATGAAGGTGGCCTTATATCCCTATCAGGCTTCAAACCTGCTGCAAATGGTCATTGAGCTGACCAATAGTTTTCTCATCTTCTGCTTATCGACTGCTTCCTGATAAAGTCTATTATGTAAACACATGGGATGAAAAATGAGAATAGGTGAAAAACAGTGTAAGGCCCCAGTACTGTTTTCCATTAAAAAATTGTTTTGTTCTGTCTTCCCATTAAACCAAGATGAGCTTTGGGTTGGGATCACATAGCTAATATTTTGGTTTTCAGTTAGCATACAGGAAAAGATTTATGAGACAAAACTGGCAACATCTAGACAAGAAAGTATCTGTGAGTTTATCTTGTTCAAAACTAAAATATGAAAGTGCTGTTAAAACTAAAGTATAATAGCTTGGAATAAAATGAATAAAAGGAAAAAAAATAGGGAAGAATGGAGGAAGAACAGCAGAATGAGAGAAAGAAAAGAAAAGAAAGAAAAAATATCAAGAGAGAGGAAAATGTTATTTCTTATTCATTTCTCCTTCCTCTAACCTCTTCCATTCTCTTTCATTAAAAATGTAATACTAGAAAGCACATCCATACTCCTTAAACTTAAGCTTGATCTTCTTTTCTAAACACATCTTGTAATTCCTATCACAAATTTGTCAAGCTAATGCTTGAAGCTGCCCAGTTCTCTTCCAGTTTTGGAAAAATCCCTTTGCTTGAAAATTCAAAAATTTCCTCCTTTCATTTTCAGCCTAGTTTTACACACAACCAATTTATTCCCATTTGCTCTTTTACTAACACAAAGCAATAACTTATACAGATCGTGCCCTTCCCTCATTTATACAACCACTGGTATATTTATAGAGAGCAGTCATTTCTTCTTTCAGCTGTATTTGTCTAGGCTAAAGAAGACAACTTCCTTTAGACACTTCCTTTAGCGTAGACTTTTCCTTGCCCAGTAACTCTAGCAGACAGAGGCAGCTGTCGTATTTGCTGGCCAAGAGGTCTCTTTGGGGTTACCAAAGCATCCATATAGTCCTCTTTCAAAGTTCTTTCTCATGGAGTCTGCCACACATTTCTAACCTCCCTCTCACTCTTTCCCCCACTCTAGTTCTCTTTTGCTAAGCAGATCTATGTGCCACTGGCAAAGTTTTTGAGCACAAGCATGGTGTTCAGAGCACAACACATGGGTTCTGTATCAAACCCATCTCCAGTAGTAACATTCCTTTWGACAATACACTTTTTGCTTGCTCCTTTATCCCATGATTGTGTTTGTAAGACTATTCTTATTCTCCATTTTAACTTATTTCCCCTGGGTTATCACTGTGTTACTGAGTTACCAAAGACCATATGGATTAGATTATCCACATTTGCCTCATCAAAGGAAGACATCAGGCAAGTTTGGCATACTGGTAAATGCATGTTGCATGTTATTTCATTTTCTACTGAACTCTTTAAAATTTGCTCTCCTTTCAGATGTGATAGTTTTGTTTCTGTTCACATAGTCTCATAATTTTTTTTCTTCTATGCTGTACATCATTGTCCTCCTGGAAAACTCAGAGCACAGAATTCACTTAAAGATTTACTCTTTATCATACCTCACTCTTTCTGAGAAATGGACTTCTCTATTTTTTTTTAAATTTCAGATTCTAACTGGATTTTTCTGAACATGCTCACAGCTCTTTTACCACTTTCAGGTCCTCATTATCCACCATCACTAAAATCAAATAGCGATGGGGGGGGAGGTTCCTTTGAGAGCCTGCTCTGGTTCATTCCTTTCAAGATCAGATTAGATATTGCTTGAGCCTGAAGAGCACTTTGGTCTGCCTTCATTACATGCCTTCAGAGCTGAGCATGGCTTCTTTTTGGGGAAGGGCCAGCTGTGAGATCTCCCAGTCTTCTGCCAAGCGCATGTTTTAAATGCCACAGAGTGTGAAGTCAAATTCTTAGAGCAATTCTGCCCCAGACACAATGTTGTCACTGCTCTCATAACTCAGCTCAGCAGCCTCAGTATCATTTACCCTTAGTCTAAACATCCAAATTGTCTGAAAAACATTGTGATGCAAGAAAATGTCAGCAAGAAGAACAGCACAGAGGGTTTTGGACGCCTTTAACTGTGTGGTAACTGATGATGCAAACTGAGATACTAAGAAAGGAGACAGCTGTGTCTGCTGAAAAATCAATGTGATTCCTCTGCCAAATGGGGAGATTGATAAATATGAGCTGCAGGGAGGAAAGACTATGAGTTTGGAGCAACTCTGTGTATATGTTACCCTATCTGCTAATTAAAGACATGGCTTTGATGAGGGTTACAAGCTCAGGGGAGGTCAAGGGTTGTGTCCATAGAGAAAGTAATCAGAGAATTGAAAGCAAGGGGAAAGCTTATATCTTTCTAAAAAATTGGCTGATGTAAAGAAGAAGAAAACAGGAGGACGGGAACCATCTCTGCAGAAAAACATGTAAATGGAGATGCTAAGGCAGTGGAAAGCCAAGCAAAACCTAAACCAGCAAAACCGTGTTGCAAAATCAAATCAATAACACAGTTGGGGTTTTTTTCTGAATAGCATGTTATCACAAAATAATTGCTAGTGGTTGTTATTTACAACAGTTGCTTTTATAGCAAGACTATTAAATATAGGGAGTAAGAAAACAATAGCTCCAAAAGCAATAAATCTTAATGTTTATTGAAGACTGTACTGAGAGATTTCCAGATCAGTTCACAAGCAATTAACCAAGACTGAAAATATCCTTACAAGGCAGAATAATCATACCTATTTCACAGATAAGTGCACAAAGAGAAAATAGGCAACTCAGTCAGTTAGACAAACTCATATACAAGACAACAGTTATATACAAGACAACAGTTATTCTTTCTTTCCTGACCCTTATTCTAAGTTTTCACCACTAAAATAAAAATTTCCTTTCCTTGAAAGAGCAGCAGCAAACATCTGCTTGGGTTTGTGTGGCTGAAATTTATGCAGGCATTTTAAGCAGCTTAACAGCAGCAGCACCAAAATAATTTTTTTTCAAGTGATCAGAAGTGTTTAATACAGTCTTGCTGACATAGCAGTGGCATCAGAAGATGCTAGATACTGTGTTAAGTTGACAAGCTATTATTTCCAGTCTACTCAGCTCATTAAAAGATTGGAAAAGGAAAAAGCATCACAAATTGAGATTCTGCCTGCCCTGCAAAGTCAAGAGTGCCAAGGGGCATGTTTGTCTTATAAGTGTCTTCCAGCATGACCAAGCCTGTTCTCATACTGTGGCCCATCAGGAAATGGCTGGAGAGTGGACAGCCTGAGACTGGAACCCGCTGTGCTCCATAATCCAGCACTTATTTCACTGTTTTTGTGTCTCCCACAAGCAAACCCCAATAACCAATTTTCTGGATAACATCAGTAGCATGGATATTGAGCTGTGCAAGGCATGGGGACAGCCTCTTTTTGCTGTAGGTGTGCACTGATGTTGGTTTGGTGCCCACCACCAGCAGCAGCAAACCATTTAATGTCCCAGCTCCAGCAAAGGAGGAGCTGTGCGTACAGGCAGATGCTGCAGCTCAGTAGTCATGGGGCTGCTTTTTCAGACGCCAACAACCTGTCTGCTTGTGCTCTTCAGGGCCACACACACATTTGTACACTGTGCAAACCATGCCATGGGCGTTCAATTGTCTTCTGAAAAGATCCAGAGGACTACACAAGGTAAAAATCCCTGTCAGGCAGACAGTGCACATCAGGACTTTTCTGAAAACACTCAATATTCAAAAGGAGGAATGGGAACCCTGCATCCACTGCCTCACTGCCAGCTGACTATTGGTGTGATACAGAGATAGAACATGACCCTGGCGCTCCTATTCTGGAAAGGCTCAATTTGATCCTACCCAGATCAGAACTCTTTCAGCATCCCTGTGGGCTGGGACCTTTTCAGGAGGTATTTTTAAGGAGCTACATCACACCAGTACTGGGTGCTAAAAGAGTGTGCAGGAAAACAAACTCATTGCAACTCAGGCTTCTGTGTAACATTTGACCCTGGGAATCCACCTCAACTAGATCAAGAAGCATCATTTGGCCAGCTGTCTAGATTGCAAGCTCCTCGGGGTAGAGAAAAAGACACTGACAGCACCTAAATAGTTTGGGTTCAATTCTCAATTGAGACTTCATGGACAAAAATAAGATAGTCAAATCACTGACTACTGTTGCCATCAAAATTATTTTTATATGACTGATTTGGGAAGAGCTGGGGACTTTTGTACTTATAGATGGGAAAGATATCTTTTATTTTATTAGATATTTGTCTTGCTTCAGTCAGTTCACATGTATACTTTTTACTGGGGATGTTAAAAGTTTTCAAGTGTGTAGCCAAAATAAGTGAAAGAAGTTATTAAGAAAAATGCTTGAACTGCAGGTCAACAATGCAAATTTAGATGTATTGCAAAAATTTACCAAAGAACTGGTCCATAAAATGGCTTGAAACTCTTTCCAAGCTAATTAATTAAGATTAGTGAAAAAATATACAGTTCTTTCAGTACCTTTTGTTTTCTGAAAAGATGCCTGCATTATTGTAATGAAAGACTGTTAAGCTTTAATGGCCCAAACTGTAGGTAGGTTGGAATTTGAATAAAAATAATTTATTTCTAGCTTCAAAATTAAAATTTTGAAGCACACTGACATTGTTTGACACTCTGATTCATGCAAAACTTTGGATCCCACATTCCTTAAGGGTCAACTCAAAGGAGGGTTCCTTGTAAGGACAGCAGTTGCAAAATCAACTTTTCTGGTTGGAGTGTTGGACTAAACCTCTATGCTGTGGGAACAAAGTGACTGTGGGAATCCTCTGTGTAAAACCTTCCTGACTGTTAGGCTGTGATATAAAGAAAACTCATGTGAAGAGTAGATAATGGAAGGTAATGCTGGAGGAGGACAGCCCATGAAACACAAAGCAAAGCAACCTTTAGCTCTGTAGTGTGACCTTTTCTTCTAACGCCAACAGACTGGAGGTGTGATTAAAACCACAGCTGCTGTGCCTCGAGGTTTTGTGTTCAGTTTGCATCCTGGCTCCATGTCATCTTCTCTCCTGCTCCAGACACCCTAACCCTTTATACAGTGATATCACTGACTTCAGACTGATTTGTTTTTCATCTCAGACACTGGTATAAAAGTTGATTAATAACCAAGCCTTTTTATTTAGCACTACTAATCAGGGATAGTTTTAAACTCCCAAAAAACAGATGAATATGAATGTTGCTCAATACTTAGCAGCTCTGTGTTGTCATTATATTGCGAAGGTTCTATTATCATTACATTGCAAGGGTTCCATATTGCTAGAGTTTCACACCTCCTTGATGTTTCTTGTAGGCAGCTCCTCTAGGCACTGACTCTTCCTTGTCCTCACAGCGGCCAACTGTCTCCAGTTCCCACCAATCCACTCTTCTATAACACTCTTCTTATTGGCTACAGCTGTGGCCTGTTAACATCAGGGCTGCTCCTAATCTTTAGTAATTGATTCAGCTGCGACTCTTTAGGGGATAAGATTACATTCTATACCATCTTCATTTACCCATACTGTATCCCCCTACAGCTCTGTAGATGGGCATCCTAAAGATGCAGCCATCATCCAAAGATATCTTTAACCTTTAGAGAGGTGGAGAGACAAGAGGAAACACAGTCATCAGGATGGAGTCTAGAGTCTCTCTTCATTATCTTGGCCCAGACACTTCTCTTTTAGCTCCTGCATTTCAGTTTGACAGTGTCTCCCCAGTGTGTAACATCAGGAGTTACAATGCACGTGGTGGAGATGGGGGATGTATATTTTTGATAAGGAGATTGTGAGATTTGATTCACCCTTTCAGAAAGAAGCATTCATTAGTGTCCATTCTTTCCCAAGCCTATGGTGTCCATGCATGCACCTTCCATCAGCTCCCTGTGAGAGGAAGAGGTCTCATTTCAGATTCAAAAGTTCCTTTATTTTTTATGTCTCTTCTTCTGTACTGCATTTTTTTTCTTTTTGTACAGCGGTAAGAGAGCAAAGGTCTGGGATATCTTTCTTGGACTAAATAAATTATTTCCTTCTCTATTTAAGATTAATTAAGAAATGTTGAAGGGAAAAAAGGTCAGAGCTACTCTGAGATTGTTCATTCCATTCCCCAATTATTCCATATATACTAGGCCTGAAAGAGCTGTAATTAGATATGAGACAAGCCTCATGAGGTTCTCTTTCTGTGCAGTTCCAAGCAAACTGGCAGTCGTCCAGAAGTTAAATATGTAAATAAATCATCTTCTTTTCAACAAATTTCTTCTGTTCATCATACTTCTCCCTTTTTTATCTCCAAGGACTAACCAACCTGGACCTTTCCCATATAGTAGCCTGTGTACTGAATAGGCCCATACAGAGCTGAAGGGAGAGATTGCTGCTTCTCCATTGCAAGCTGCTAGAGAGCCCAGACTAGCAGTGTGCTTTGTGAAGCCCTTGTAGTAACTTGTGTGAGCCTTGGAAAACTCCAGCAGCTTCTGCACCTAAATATCTTTGCACATTTATGTGTTTATATGGGATCCAGACAACCACGCTGGGTTTCTCCATTGCAGGTATGCCACCTAAAAATTGGGTCACCTGCCCTACCAGGTGAATCCAAAGCACGTGTGCCACATGCCCAGGTGCTCTGCAAATGAGAGAAATTATTTGCAAGGGTGGAAAGGAGCTGAGATTGGTGCATTTGCTGCTTTTCCAAAAACTCTCTTTAGTGAAGAAGTTACCGGCCAAGTCCACAATGCTGGGCTCTCATCTGATTTCCCTTATTTCATGGTCACAATACTAGGAAAACTATTCAGTCCATTTAAAAACCTATCTGTCTCAGGTATTATCTCCTTCTACTTGCCTTCTTCAATTTCTATTTGCTTTCTCCATTTCACTTATTCTTTGACATAGTAATTTATATTGGTGACTAGCAGTCCTGTAAAAGGATTTGCACACCAAATTGAAACCATGTAAATTATCCTACCTGCAGGGTATTCTTAATATTTTCTCTGATGTCATAATTATTGTTTAACCTGCTTGGCATTGAACCTTCAAAAAATGTTGGCATTCTCAGAGGAAAAATGTGCTAGCTTTCAGTAGCTTTTGCCCAAAATGACTTCAGAATATTTATTTTTTATTTGCAAGAGTTAAGCAAAAGAAAATCTACACATAACAAAGCATAAGGAATAAGAGACTCAAAACAATCTGCTCCAGTCRCAGTCTTCCCAAAACCAACAACCTACACATGTGGGAGACTCCAACCCACAAGCTGATAAGTCAGCATTGGTGACTTGCACTTCAGCTCATGTTTCTAAAACAAGGCTCTTTATTGCCTTCATCTTGTAAATAAAATGAAGACCACAAGGAATAAATGCTGGATAATATGTTTTTTGTGTGTGTGAGTGTGCCCCTGGAAAAATACTAAGCTAAGAAAGGAAATAATGTAAAGGGCAGAAAGAAAGCCTCCCCTGTTTCATACTTCTTGAGGGTGTCTGGTTTGCATCTGTTACTATGTTTTTCACTTAAGAACACTTATTTCTTTAATACATATGAATGACTGGTTTTGACTGGCAGTTTGAAAATGTGGTTTTACTCCGATTAACTGTACTTTTTGTCTGTACTTAGCCCTTCTTAAAACCATATTTCTCCAGCTATTTTAAAGCAGGAGCAAAAACAACACATGGAACAATTTATTGAAATGCCAGGCAGGTTTGACAGGTGCAGGAGAAACTGCTTAGCTTCACAAATTGAAACAGCTGCAGTTTTATAGGTGATGAAATTGCATTTGGATGGGGTTTCAGATTTGTTAGTTCATCTTGTGTTTGCTGTTTTGTTTTTGAAGCATTGAGTCATTTCCCCCTCTCCAAGGAGGACTTGTAAGACCTATTTCTCGAATGGAGGAGGCATCTAGTCACCACAGAGTGATGGGAAGCTTGGTGAAATTCAAGCAGATTTCAGAGTAGATTGAAATGTAACTAGAAAATAATAGTTTTCTCCTTATGAGATTATAAATAAATGTTGCTGGCAGCTTTTGGTGCAGGAAATGCTATGAACATTTGGTCCATCTTTCAGATAGCCTGAGCTAAGATTTTATTACGTATATCTAAAGAATATCATGCACAGAAAAATTTGAATCATTAACCAACAAATTTTAACCTCAAAAGAGTCTCTTGTATCAAGGAGGTTTACTTTTAGTCTGTACAATTGCTAGACAACTATGTATGTTTTATTTTCAAATTATTCAGGACCGTATGTTTTCCTACAGTGACAGAGTATGTATCTGCAAGTGGTCTGCTTTCCATAAGTTCATTTTATCATCCTAGTGGGGAAAAAAATCAGTGATGAAAATCAGTTAATGATCTTATAAGAATTGGTCACATTTGGCAATGAATTAATTTGTCAAAACACTTGAACTATAAATCCTCCTCCTAGCTAAAATCCCTGCTGATGATGGTTTTTTAAGTCATAAGTTCTTGTATGGTTTGGAATAAAACAATCTTTTAGATCCTGATGGAAATTGATTGATGTTTTGCACACTGCATCTCAGCTGGGATGCCATTTGGAAATGGCTAATTTGAGTGGCATGGGACTTTAAGCAACCTAGTCAAGTGTAAGGTGTCCCTGCCCATGGCAGAAGGCTGAGAACTGGAGGATCTTTAAGGTTTGTTCCAACCCAAACCTATTCTGTGATTCTATCACTCAGTATCTCCTTTGATTTGGAAAAGAAAAGTGAGGACATTTGCCTGTCTGTGTTACCCAGGCTGCTATATGACAGGATCATCCCAGGGTGCTCAAGTGGGGCTTGACCAAGGCTGTGGCAAGTCCCCCATGGCACTGCCATGCCACACTACACACGGGCCTGCACAGCAGAAGTCCCTGCTGCTAGGTCCCAGGGACCTGTCAAAGGCTGATCTGTAAAAAATTACTGTCATCTTTCACCAGGAGCCCCTCTGGGAATACTGCAGCTTTCTAAGGTGTATGGTCCGTCTCACAGCTCTATGAATATTTTGGCATGTGTCTCTCATAGGGCCAGAAGGACCAGGCATCCTAAATCAGCTTGTCTAGTGGTGCTGGTTGCTTTAAAGATTGACAAAAAATTAGGATGCTGTGCAAAGTTATATAACAAATTAGAAGGGTCACCTTCTGCCAAATCTAAAGGAGATTAGTGAAGTGTAGAGTGAGTTAGGCTCAAATTTGAAATAGAGAAGTTATTAATTTCAGGCCACACAAAATATGCTTCCCTGCTCTGACAGTATGAAGCTTTTGAATAGTTAAGGATGACTACTGAATGGGACTTGGTGCTGTAACAAGTCATCCATAATGTTCTGTCACTGCAGTCATTACTCTTGCACTGCAATTAAACTTTATAATGCTGGGCTATTTCAGCCCAGATTACGGAAGGATGCAAAATAACCATTGCATCAGGAAACTGAGATGGAGAAAATGTACACTGAGGTATCTTTGTTTTGCCTGGAATTTTTTCATTCACCTACCTTTGCTGCCATTCACATCCAAGCATGCATTCCTGTGCCCGGATCAGATGCTCCTGTGCCCGGATCAGATGCTCACTCTGCAGACTGATTTGAGGCTTTGACTAATAGATGTGGGATGTGGTGTTTATCAAAGCAGGAGTTAAAATAAAAGTTGCTTAGGCTTACTGACAATTGGCATTGCTCACATAAAACATAGAATAGAGAAGAGAAGGTACCAGCGAGCAGCCTCAGACTGTTTGGATAGCATTTCGAGTTGTATTGTTCGTGTTGTTTTTATTTGATCTAGATGAAAAGCACTTTTAACTTGGTAGCCTGGAAAGATTACACTTGCACATACACAATAAAGCCCATTTTGTTTTGTTTTGCTCTTTCACATAATACGCAGAGGGTGTTTATACACCAGAATGGACAATGAATCTATTGTCTCCTCTCGTGTAGTAACAAGTGCCATCAGTGCTTGCAATTGATCCAAGAGCTCTTACCTGATTCCAACACATCAGTTATTTATTTATTCACAGAGAAAAGAATCCCATGACACTAGCAATTGTTATCAAGGACAACATGGGAGGAAGCAAAAGAGGAAAATCCTAAGTGATGCCTATTCAGTTATTTGAAATTTTTTGATGTCACATTACAAAAAAATCAGTGTGAGGGCACAGCAAAAGTTAATTTAGGTATTAATGTGAGRTGTGGGTTTTACAAACTTTCTCCTGCACTGCTGGAGCTGGCAAGAGCTTTCCCATTTACTGGAACAGGAAAATCAACCAGGCAGTTTGCAGTGTGCCCATTAACAGTAGTTATTTGCAATACTGGTGTGCCTAAATTTTCTGCTGCTCTTCATGCCTTGAACTACATGATGTACAACTTGTCCAGCAGAAATATTTAAACCCATATTTAGAAGATTCCAAATTCCTTTAGTCATTTTGGTACCCATCAACTTTTGGGATTAGTGCCTGAATGCAGTCACATGTTGACATGTATTTTTTTAAGAATCTTGCCTTTGCTGATTTTCTTCTGTGGCCTAGAGACGTGTCATTCACACGTAAGATCATAAAAATCTGCCTTATTTACTTGATGTGTTAACACTGCAAGCGATGACAACAAGTACTGAAATATTTGCTGTGCCTTCCCTTGGATAGATCTGATTTCTGCCAGATGCTGTATATTCCCTGCAATACCGAAGTGTGCTGGGGCTCCTGTGAAGAACATCGTAACTCCCTGCACTTCTCCACCCCGAGCTGTGGCAAATCTGTCCTTCCCCAGATCCCCCTCACATGCAGGTAACCTTTTTCCTGGCAGAGCTGGAGGACTAAACTCTCCTTGAACCCAGGGCATGCACATCCAGCCTTGGACAGAAACAAAGTGCTCTGCTATTTGGCCTCTGTCTGCTTTTTAGCGAGCGGCTTCTCGGCGTTGCAGGGAAAGCAGCAAATGATGACTGTGCAGCGTGTTGCCCTTCACTTTCCCTTTTAAAATCAAATGTGATTATTAATCAACAGAGTGGTGTGTTTCAGGGATCTGCAGGGAAAAAAATAGCTCGAGGTGATTTGACAAACTGATTCTTCTGCTGTGCCGCATTTCCCATGGGACATGACAAATTAAATGTCAGAGGCAGCTAGAGAGTAGTGCTAGATCTCAGTCGGGGCATTAATCAGCCTGCCTCTCGTTTGCCACTTTCCACTCAAGTAGATGACTGTATACAGTTTGAACAATGGAGCTTTTCATTCCCTAATCTACCTAATTGTAATTTAAATAGGTTTCCTGACAGTCGCCCTCAAGACTTCGGGGGAGATGATTCCAAGAGCTCCGTGTCCACCTCGAGTTTACATAATGGATGAAAATTCAAATCCTTGTCCAGGGTGCAAGTAGATAACGTCAGGAAAAGGAAAGAAGGGATCAGATGAACAGCAACTGGAGAAGGAGGAATGTACATTTGATATCAGAGGGAGGCAGAACTCAAACACAGGCACATACACTGACCTAGATCACACTCCAGGCGTTTGGTATTGTCCAGCAGGGAAAAGAATATCCAGAGACTTTGACATTCAACATGCAGAGTAAAGGAGCTGACTAAGAGCCAAAATAACCCATAACTGATGCAAACAGACTTTCATGAAAATGGCATTTAAGTACAGAAAAATTCAAGGGCACAGAGTGGTTTATTCCAATTTCCCACAAAGATATGAAAAAAAAGCCTGCCCAAAGTTTAAGAGGGAGAAAATGCTGCTGCACAGAGCACAGGGTTGCACAGGCTGTCAGATTACATTTGATACTATTGTGTTGATGGGTGTGATGTTTCATTGAGGACTGCCTGATAGTACTGGACCTCCAAGCAGTTTTTTCCACAGTTTTCCTCAAGCCATTCCATCATCCAGTTTATGCTCAGTCCTCAGCAAATGTATTCAATTTTAAACATCTAATGGCCTATCAAATTTGTCTATAATCTTATGCCGTTCTTCTTTCACAAATATTACTCCAGGATGTGTATCTTCCCACCCTTCTAAAATCCTTCTAAAATCCACAGTCCAAATCAGGCACTGGGGCTTAGTGCAGTGGAGTGACTGCCACATCCACAAAGGGCCTAATCCTGCAAGACATTATGTCCCTGCATAACCTGCCTTTTCTTTTCTTGTGTATTCATCAATTCTGAAGGTCAAGTGTTCAGCTGTGAAGGCAGGAAAGAAGCTCATGTCCTATGAAGCACCACGTTTTTCAGAGCCTCCAGTGACAGGGAGGATGCTCCAAGATGGTCACTGGTGCCATTGGCATCTTTTTTCCTCTGAGCAAGAGCCACATCTGCATTGGTAGAGGCCCCAGGGAGCAGGCTGGTGTTTCTCTCATGGAAAATATTCCTCATAATTGCACTGATGGGGACTGGCTTATGGATAACCAATTAAAGTGTAGAATGTGCTGAGTCAACTGATGCCATTGACAACTGAGCCATATGAAATTAAAAGCTTTATCTGTTTGCTATTACATAACAGGAAAAACCAGGAGTGAAAAAAAACCCCTGGAACTTGGCAAATCTCATTTAATCACATATGGCAATTTTTAAGTCTAAGATTATCACWGTTGGATATCATGTTTTTAGAAAGTAAAGCAAACAAAGAAACTTGAGAAAACAAGGCTCAGAATAAAGAGCCTTTAAAAAAATACTTGTGCACCTTTCAGCAATGCTACAGGCCATGCTTTGGAAAAGGGTATTTAGAGCTGCTCTCTAGCAACAGTCACATTTCAATTTAGTTTGGGATTAGTGAAACATGGCTACAGATTAGAAGGGCATAGAACACTCCTTTGAACTAATTTTTCTTGAGAGAACTCACTTTTCTTGAAAATTTTCATCAATTTTGTTTGTTGTCATTGCAAGAAATGCCAGAAATACCAAACAACTTTGACTAGTTCCAGAGTTTCTTTGGTGGTCCAACAAAACCACCAATAGAAAAAAACATTAAAATGTGGCAGGGTGGAGAAGTGTTTACTCCCAATCATGAAAGTYTGTGAGTATGAAGTTGACTGCATTTGTTCCAAATAATTTGTTCTATCTCAATAATAAACAATAATAAAAAGAAAGAAAAAGTGTCATTTGACTTGAAAATGTGAGATTTTTGATTTTGGAAAAGTTGAAATTAATCTCAAAACTCTTAATTTTAAGAAATTATTCATATGAGTAATTATATTAAAGCTGATTATCTCAGACACATTTAGAGTCTGCTGCTTATACTCTATAATGATTGCTGGTGAAATTAAGGGGACTTGCCATGGAAACAAAAGTACAGAAGTTGTCAGAGGAAGTTCAGAGGGAGATTGCTTCCTGCAGTTAGGAGCAGGCTCTAGTTTATTTAGTGGTAGTGGATATCTTGATAAGAAAAAAAAATAATGTATTTGAATAATAAAATACTCCTTACAGTGCCACAAAGAGTTATGCACCAAGCACGTTGCTATTTGAGCTCTGGGGAGACCTTACAGCATCTTCAAGTACCTGAAAGGGGCCCTATAGGAAGTCTAATGAAAGGCTTTTTACCAGGGCATGTAGTGAGAAGAGAAGGAGCGAATTCGAACAGAAAGAGGTTTAAATTAGGTATTAGCAAGAAAATTTTCAGTATGACAGTGGTGAAGCTCTGGAAGATTGCCCAGAGAAGTTATGAATGCCCCATCCCTGGAAGTGTTCAAGGCTAGGCTGGATGGGGCCTGGAGCAACCTTGTCTTAAGGAAGGTGTCCCTGCTCACAGCAGGGAGATTGGAACTAGGTGATCTTTAAGGTCCCTCCCAACCCAAATCATTCCATGATTCTGTGATCACATAATGCCCTAAATACCAAAYTGTCATCTGCTGCTTGCTAATCTTAATTTGTCAAATCAGGGAAGGAACTCTGAGAAATTTATTTAAAATTCTTTTAAGTTTTGTGCAATCCAGTGTAGGATTTTTTTAGCGGAAGTGAATTAAAAAGAAATGAACCTTTGCACTTCGAATCCCTTAGTGACATTTAAGATAGCCCAAGTCAAACAGAGCTATAGATCTAAGGCACTTGTCTAATGTAAATGTAAATATTAAAACCTCAAAAAATCTTTGAAGTCTATTAAGGTTAAAGCTAGACAAAAGCCTATAGTGTAGGCTTACAATTCAATGACTAATACATATACATAACACTTCAATAAACTTAACTGAGGCCCTCTGAAAAGTAATATATAATCTACAATAGAAACCCAAGACCTGCATAGCAATGGCCAGGGAAATTGGTTTTCTTCCAAAGTCTGATCTTGACCTTGCTGCTATGAAGTTGCTGCCAGTTCCTACTTTCAAATCAGTATTTTCAATGACTTTGGGCATGGATATATGTTGAAAGTCAGTGGTAAATCATTGAATTTTCTATACTCTTCTGTGCATTTTACTCAGTGTTATCTATGAATTTCAAAATTAAATGTAGAGTTTATCTGCAAATGGATACTGAGGGGCATTAGTCTGAATTAGCTAAAAATGTGGAATTAGAGGAGTTGAATGTCATTAAAGTCCTCCTGAACCTCTCAATTCAGAATAAAACCTGAAATTTTAACTTTGATAAATGGAGTAAACGACTGAAGAATTAATTAAACCCACCGTAATTCTCACCCAAGCAGCCCACACAAGGCCTGGATGTGCATTTACGTGATTGTGACTGGAGAGCAGACTTTAGCACATCCATGTAGGCAAGCCCTAGGAGCAGCCCAGCACTCCAGGCGTTGGCAGAGCTCCTTGGCAGCCCAGCCCCAGCGCGGCTCCCCCGGGCACTGCCGGGCAGGTCTGGGCGCATGGGCAGGCACCCAGGAGCGCCTCACTCAGGGGCAAAGGCTGCACGGGAAAGAAAAACAACTTCCCTGGGCTCAGCTGTGCAGGCCTTGGGTTTCTACTGGTGTTTGTTGATTGTACATTGCTTTTCAGAGTGACTCAGTTAAGTTTATTGAAATGTTACGCGTGTCTTGCTGAGTCAGCACGGCGTCCTGGACTGGATGTACGTGAACCTGGACTTTGTCCGACCTAATGAAGATAAACTACTTTTAAAGCTCTCCTCTGACAGTGCATTTGTGGGTGTGCTAACCTATTGGAACTTTTTCCAACCATTAAAAAAAAACCAAACCCAACAATCGTGCTGGTTCATTCAATCTCAAAGCTGGATTCTCCTGAAGTTTTTTCTCCTTATTTTCCCCAGAACTCTGCTTCAATCAACGGAACAACAATATGACCAGAGTTCATATTATTGAGCAGTGTTCATGATCATGCTTATTTTTCATCTCTCAGTACAAGCTATAATGTATAAATAATATGGACCTATCATGTGAAAACTTTGGTTTAGCCCAACATTTTTAAACAGCTATAAGTAATCTATAAAAAAAGATGTGTATCTGGCTTAAAATCAGGAGTCAGCTTTGAATAAATAGTAAAGAAAGAAAAATTTTTCAGAATTCAGAGTGAATTCAGGAACCACTTGCTGATGCTAGAGAGAGAAATGCCATCTACATTCTGGTGTGTGCAGCTTCATAAAATGCACTCTGTGTTGCTTTCCCTCATCATTAAAGTAGCAGTGGTTAATTTTTAATTTATGATAATGATACTGCAGAATGTATATTTCATTGCCATTAAAAGGTACAGCTACAAGATCATTCAATAACAACGCATTTTGGTGTATCAGGAGCACGCAGGTCATATTTTGAATGTCTTTTCATACACAGGAAGGCTAGAGGTATGTAAATGGAAACACAAGAGAGTGAAAATACAGGTGAAGTTACAATAGATATAACTGTTTAACTGCATCACTGCAAATGTCATTAATTTGATATCACAAAACCAAACATCATAAGGTCTTAATGAAACCTTAGATCCACATTTACATGTGAATTCCATATGCAATTGAGAACTCTCAAGCAAAAGACTGGCCTATGTTTCCTGAATTTTTAAGGAAGACTGAACCTGCAGCTCATTGCAGCCCTGGCCCTTTTCTGCTGTCAGTTTAGTTCTTTATTCATGCACATTTCTGCACACTGTGTGCACCAATGGTGAAATGACTGCAGTTGCAGGATGTTGAGGAAAAAAGGCAGAACCAGGTCAGAAAATGCTTAACTGACCATCAGGTATATCTTGAAAAAAACAAATTCAACATTTAGTTCTTTCAGAATCACATTAAATATATTGAATATTTCCTGTAATAAAACTACACTGGGAAATCAAGCTTTTTTTTTTACCATGAATATAATAATTATTTTCAAAACACCAAAATCTGAAATTAGATCAAGACACATAACCATGTATTTATTTGGGGAGAATAATATATTTAATGATGTGCTCAATAATCACAGAATCAATTATGCTTGGCAAAAATATATTAAAAAAAACTGCCTGGGTTAAAAGATCAGTTTCTATATATTTGTTGAAATTAAATCTGAAAAAAATAATCACTTCCCCCTACAACTTCAACCCATCAACCTGAAGCTAAAGCAGTCTGGATATTTTGGGAGGATGCTCCATAGCATGGAGGTAGAGGGTGATATTATCCACATGAACTGACACTAAAAAATGCAAATGGGGAATGCGCTGGAAAGTGGTTCATTTGCCCACAGAAGGAAATCTATTTGCTTGGTTTCCATAGAGAGGAAAGAGAAATTTTCCTAATGTTGAGATTTCCGGCAGGTCAGCAGAGCAGGCGCTTTGCTCATGGAGGAGTCACCAGGAGAAGCCAGTTAGAGATGTCTCATTCTGTTTGTTTATCATGCATGATCCTGGTTAYCAGTTGCTGTGATAGAGATTTCCACTGTTAATCAAGCACTTGCCATCCTGCTCGTGACTAATGTAAGATAAAATGGTGGTTTTTTTCCTAATGTAAAGCATCCTCTAATGGCAAATGTCATCTCTTAATGAAGAATGGAGCTGCTGAGGCCAGGGATCCCAGAGGAAAGGGATCGCATCCTGTCAATAGGAGGAGAGTTGGGCTGTCAGCCCTGGCTGTCTCAGCCTTTCCCCTCCAGGCTGGGAGAGTGTGTCCTGAGACATCCCTAWCCATCCTTTGCACTCAAACGACAGAGTTCTGATCAGATTCATTGCAAATAGACCACAGCTCACATAGTGGACTTTTTGCTTTCACTGCGCAAAATAACTTGGAAAAAGAGCTCAGAAGGGTCTCTCACTCCTCACTTAATGTCTAAGAAATCCAATACTGTGGATTCACATCAAAGAGAAAGTCACAGAAGTGAAAGGAAAAGCAAACAAAGTGCACAAGGCTGACACTGTGCCCTGCCAGCAAAGTGCATTATGCTTGTAACCAGTGTCCTTCCTACTGCAGTGCACTGGGTCCTAGCTGGGAAGCTGCAGAGATGAGGAGAAGGCAGGGGGAAGGCAGGTTAGAGGAGTCAGGGTCAAAATTTGGGGCAGGTCAGCAAGAGAAACTGACTCTTGAGTGGAGTGATAGGAGGCACAGAAAAGGCTGAGGTAGTTTATGAAGTCAGAGATGATACAGGAGATATTGCTGTTGAAAGAAAGGACTGCAGAAAGCAAGTCTTACAATTCTATTCCTGCAAAACCAGTCTGTTTTTTCTCATGGGGAAATTGAGTTGTTTAGGCTGGAAGTACTCGCTTTGGGTAGTTATTGCTCTCTTTTTAGCAGTCTACTGTGTACTTCAATATATTTATAAAGCCTTTATTTTGTAGATAAACTTATGGCAGAGTTGCACAAAGCAGCAAGAAATTCTCAGCATTAAGAGCCTGGCTGTGATGATGTGTGTTCTCCCTGATTTACTTGGTACTTTTTCCTACAGAAAATTGATCCTGATCCTCGTATCTGATTATTTACCCCAATCTGTGCTACTGTCCTCATTGGAAACCCTGTTCTGCCATCCCAACAGCTGTAGAGCAAAGAGAGTCCATAATCTGCTTCTGTGTTGGCAGGTACGAAGGTGGATTAAGAGCCCGATGGTCAACGTTGAGAAGCATCCACATGCCAGCCTCAAATACCCGGGGCCCACTGTGATGAATTTACCTGCAGGGGATTCAGAGCTGGAGCCTCCCTTCTGCCAGACCTGCCTGAGTGACCACCCTTTCCAGCGAGGGATTGCTCCTCAGGAGGCCGAGTCCTGCTCCTGGGAGAGCCAGAGAAACAGCAAAGTAAGCCACTCTTTCACTCTGTTTACGTGTTTTGTACTGATAACCGGTTTGTACTTAAAATGGTCCTGTATTTAAGAGATTGTGTGCCCCTGGAAGAGAAGGGATGTTCCAAAACCTGAAACTCTACTGACCAAGGCTGTTGTGCACATCTGAGCTCTGCTTTCTACCTTGAAATTTGGTGCCCATGGAAAACAAAAGAGTCTTCACTAAAGTGCTGTGATGTACTCTCATACATTTGAACAGATTAGTAGTAATAATAAATATTATTTCTCTCTTTCACAGAAACTGGGGTGAGGATAGGTGATAGTATCTTTCCAAGATAATGAAAAGGACACAGATTTGCTCATTTTTTCCCTTCTATCCAGCAAATACAAGACCACCTTCATCCCCTCTACCCCTCAAACCACATCTAGCTTTCTTTTTAGAAATCAGAATTTGGCTCAGAGAGTTTTCCCAAACAGGAGGTAAACTATTCAGGGGGTCCTCTAGCAGAAGAGAAACCCTGTTTGTCTCAAGTCGTGTTAGTATGTAATAGATGATAACATTCCTCATCTAGTGCTGGGCAGTTACACACAGACATGAAGAAGGGGCTTTTCTGAGGCCGACTTTGGACCTTTTTTTCATTGTTCAGCTCCACATAATCCCTGTGGAGAAAAGCCAAATGCAGAACAGAAAGTTTTCCACAGACTCTGTCATCCCTGACAGAATTATCCCTTGCCTGGAAATGGTGTGCAAAAWAAAGGAGAGAGTTGTAGAAACATAAAAGCAAACAAATAAGAATCTTTCCAAGTACAAAGCAGAGCAAATATGACAAGGCATTTATCAGAGCCTTAGCATACAGCTCACAGCAGAAACATTTTTTTTCAAACTACGTTTGCTGCATTTTTAAACAGAGAAATCCAAGCAGCAGGTAAAAATGGAAGTCCCGTGCACTTCTGAAACCCAGCAAAGGCATTGTGGTTAAACATGTGCAAGTGAAAGAGCTAATTACTCCTCCATTTTACTTCATTAAGAAGATTAATTTTGCTCAGGCTGAAGCATTAAAAAATGAAAGCACCAAAGACGCAGGATTCTGCAAATCCTTTGCCCTGCTGTAAATCACATGTACTCCTGTAGAGCTGTAGGGCCTCACAACTGATTTCCATTAGGATTCACATGCATGTGGGGTAGATTTGGCTGAATGCAGATTTCCCTGGACCTCTCTCCCCGTCTCCTTTCTGCAGGCAGTGGAAAGGCTGCTTACTCAGCAGCTGGAGTCTGCAGCAAGAGAGATATTTTGCACGCTGCTTTAAAAACATCATTATCTGGCAAAAGATTTCTTGGATAAAGCTTTCCTGCATAAGGAATCTTTTAAGTAAGTTAAAGCACAGGGTCCTTGATGTGATTAAATGTAAGGTCACTGCCTTTTTCTCTACAGTAGAACCAGGAGGAAGCTTTTAATAATAAAGGCTGAAGGAGTTCTGTGTGTGACCTTTTCAAAGTTTAAAGAGAGTTTCTGGGTGAGATTCTGTTCAAGGGTTACAAGTGGCACAAGCTGCATTAAGTGTGAAATAACTCCCCTCACTTTAAACCAATGAACTTGAACAGACAGTTCTGTATTTCAAGAAGAGAACGTGATCTCTGTTAAATCAGCGGGGAGCTTGGATTGTGCCAGTCATCTCTCCTGGATAACTCTTGTTTCTTTTTCTCCACTGCTCTTCCTTCTCTCTTTTTCAGTACTGCAACCAGGTGCTGGTATCATGATGATAGTTCCTTTGTGCTGCGCTCAACACCAACCCATACAAGGGTCCTCCTGACCCTGTTCTTTTGCTCAAGGGCAAATTAACTCAAAAACAAATCAGCTGTGAAATATTATTAAAGGCTTATTCTAGGCAACATGTTTTTTCTGACAGGCTTCAGGCTATTCTGATCAGTTTGAAAAAGGCCTTATAAAAACCAGCCTGATTAAAACACATCACCCAAGGGGACACGTGTCTGTATTCCTATTCTTATTTCCAGTACAGAACAAAGGAAAAAATCATTACTGCTTGTTTACTGTGATTGTAATTATGTAGTGAAGTCTTTAAAAATTGACATAGCATAAATAAGATTATTTTGAAACTAAAAGTATTTTAAATAATGATGGTTTTTTCTTAATATATGCTCTCATTTCCACTTCCCCAGGCTTTTCTATTAAGGCATGTGCCAACTGGAATTTATAAAAATTATTAAGTCTCCTCTGTTATTTGTACGATAGTGTATAATCTCTGCATTTTTATTATTTTTTTTCTGCTTTGCTTACAGTAGACTAGATAATTATCAAGCATTGCCAGAAAATCATGCTAATTTTCACATGACTGGCTTACATAGGTATATTATTGTTTTTTGTAACCGATGTGGCTTAGTTATATGGGAGCTTATATCCGCTCTACTAGTGTAACAGCTGAAGCCCTAAGAGCTTGGACCACTGCCAGGGTAGTGATTTACAATAACCAAACCTCACTTTTCCATGTCTATCTGCACAGTTCAGGTTGCACATAACTCACTGGCTTGATGAGGAGGGTAAATTTGCTTTCAAAATAAATTACCATGCTGTGTAATGAATACCTCGTGTGAGTAAGCTGGTTTTGAAAGAGCGGGCAACCCATCTCTTAGAGTTGCATTGCAGTCTGCTAAATAGGAAGAGGCAAACATGGTGAAAATTGGGTGTGATTTAAATCTCTCAGGTGAGGGTTTACCAAGCTGGGTTATAAGAAGCAAATCATACTCACATGCACACACACACAGAGGCATATAAAATTCTTTTATGCTCTGCATGACCTGTGTATTCCACTTGCACTGTATTGTTATGCCCTTGTTTCAAACCTTTCTCTAAATAAGCAAAAGATAGGACCTTGTTAGTGAACTCAAAATATCTTTCTTTCTTCATTTTTTTTTCCTCAGAGCCAAGAGCTAGGTTCAAGGCTTGTTCTGTTCTTTCCTCTTTGTCTAAAAAAACTCCTGCTGCCCTATCCATCAGCTGGCATCTGTCCTGAAGCACCACAGACACATCTCTATCTAGGAGACCAAAGCCTTGAATGTCTAGAGCTGTCTTTTCTTTGCACAGCCAAACAAAAGCCCTGTGCAGCCCCTAGCTAAGGGGTGCAAGGAGGGAAAGGGCGAGCTAAGCCTTTACTCCATTTAGGAAACGTGACTTCAGCTGGCTGGGAGTGTGTCCAGCACGGCCACAGCTATGTGACAGACGGGGCACTTGGGGGTGCTGAGCAGGGTGCTCGGCCCCAGCAGCCCCAGGAGGGGCCATCCCCACATCAGGGACCACGTTTGGATCTCTTCACCCTCATATCTGTGGGGCAGGCGATGGGAAAGAGATGGAGTTGCCTTGTCTTCCTCCAGCCATGGCAGTCCATCCATGCCCACTGTCTTCTGTGAAAGAGCATGAGGAGAATCTTAATTAGGGCTGCAGGGAATTCAGGGCTGCCACCTTTTTGGATAAGTCCTTTGCAGCTTAGTGGAAGTTAGATCATGTTATTAGATCCATAGCAGGAATTTATTTTGCTACTGAAAATCTTTCAAGGCTTGTGTGTATAGAAGAGCTCTTGAATTCAGTCAGATTTCAGCACTTAACTATATTTCAAGTCTTGCTTCAGAGATGAAGAATGTTGAAAGAAATGTACCCAAGCCGAAGGCTGGACAATTGTTTGAGATAGTTCTAATTACAAATCTCTCCCACAAATAACATGCAGCTTCTAGAAACTTGCATTTGAGATGGGGTAAGAATATGTTTCAGATAAAACATTTTGCATAAAGGGGCATAATAAAAAACAAGGGGTTTTAATGGACTAGGAAAATGTGGAGATGAGAAAAATCTGACTAGCTCTCCATAAAGAAAGAGTTTGGTGACAAATCTGAGTGGGATTTTTAGGGAAATATGGTTTTCTCACACATTTTAGATAAATAACCCTCCTACATTTAAYGATCCGCCTTGGTAATGAGGCACCCTGTGATTTACACCCTGGTAAGTGCTAGTTAATACACTAACATATGCACATACACAACAGAGGAAATGAAAATCCTGAAAACCCAGTATGGGACAAAAATACTCCTGGAACAAATACATGTGAGAAGTGCTGCAAAAAAAGACAATTTGGAAAAGAAAAGTAGAGTAAAAAAAGGGAGTTTGGGTAACAGAATTACAGAATTGTTCAGTGAAATCAAGTCTGGAGAGGACTGTGAGAGGCTCCAGCAAACCTAGGCAAATTAATAACTTGATGGCAGATTACACTTGATAGAGGCAGAAACACAGTAATGCACTTTGATGGAATAATTACAACTACTCAGTACACCCTGTAGGGTCTTGAGTTAAGTGTGATTACTCTAGAAGGCAGCCTGGATGCCACAGAAAGTAGCTTGGCTCAGGTCAGTCCCACACTCAGCAAAGCAGACACTCTGTGCTTACATTTAGGAGTACAGCCCTCCATTCACTGAGTCTGCTTCTGTCCCTTATGGAGTGACATGGGGAAGGATGTGAAATAGAGTCATCTACTGTGGGTGAGAGCAGCAGTACCAGGGCAACACATGCCTCTGAAAGGCCTTGCAGAGCAAGTTATGTATTTTTTTTCTTCATTTATATAATGAAATCCACTTTGGAGTGTCTGTCAGAGACCCTGGTAAGTAGGATCCTTTGGAAAGGTGTTGTCAAGGAGCAAAGGACAGACAAAGAGGCAAATGGTCCCTGAGCTTTTAGCTCAGACTGACATTGGAGTGAGCTTTGTTGTCTTCATGGGATGTCTCATGCAGTGATTTAGGAAAGATTTATGAAGATTATCTTGATGAGTTTAGTCTTCTCTTTTGTCCCTTCTTGTTTTCCTTCCAGGAAAAGGACCTGGCAGGAAAAAAAAATATTGTTAACATCATTCCAGAAAAATTATGGTGATTTATTTRCCAGCTCCATGGTAACTTTGAAAAGTAGAAATATGTCTGAAAAGAGAAAATTAAAAACAACTGAAAAAAATCCCATTTAAGCAGAGAAAAAGTAAGAAAATCCTGTATAAAACATTTGTGGTATAAAAGACTTAACATTACAAGCAGACTTTAGATATAAGAGCTACAGGGATATACAACTGTCTTCCAAAACAGAAGAGTCAAACTTAGTGGCATCTGGCTGAAGTCTAATATATTCATGCATAGAATGTTCCTGCCCTACAGTGGGTTACTCCAGATTCCAGGGTATGTTTTGCTATGGCCCCTAAGACTGGAAGATGGAGGCTTATCTCACTGAGCTGGGAAACTGCCCCTTGTGTTCATAAAAGTGACATACAGAGAGATAATCTATCAGATAACCCTTTTTCAGTGCTCCATGTTATACTGAGAAGGACACTTGCAACATAATCCTAAGGAAGAAAATGTTAAAATCAGTAAAGGAAATAGTTCTATACTACATGCGATTTAACTTCAGAATCCACAACCACTGGAACTCCACAGCTTCTCTCACCATTTTTCATTTACAAGTAAATCTAGACATGATACGCTGCTCCAGTTATGTATTGTAGCACTATCTGAAGATTAAAGAGAGTTTTAGAGAATAAAGTGGTTCAAGATGAGCAATTAGAACAGTAAAGAAGGTATTTTGTACTTCTCTTAATTCTGCAGTTTTTGCTCGTAGAAAGTCTGTCTTTTCTGGATCATCACAACTCAAAGTTGCAGCTTAATCCTAATAATTGACAGTCTCTAATGAAAAAGTCATTTTTCACCAGCAGAGCTTATACCTATTTCCTAAATAGTTGTTTCTAGCTGACTACACTAAAGCTCTTTCAGCTAATGATATAAATGTGTCACTAATGAGGTTTTGATGGAATTTGGAATTGAGCTCATTTGAATACTTACCTCCCCCCGTAAGTACAGGCTTATTTACCTGCCAATAGGTCTCTGTGCTTTTGGAATTTGATCATCTGTATATATGAAGACCGAGCACTCAAACATTATTTTATTGCAGATCCTATAGCTCTAGCAAAATGAAACAATCACAGATTTCTCTGTAGCTCAGATTTCTCCGCAGCTGTGAGTATCAGCTGTGAAAGCATCACACGAGTGAGGTGGGAACAGGCTTTGTTTCAGGGATTCAATCTAAATGCAGTACATAGTTACATGGGTTTGTAATGGATTGATATAGGGTTATTATGGATAATATTTATTTAGACAAGTCAAAAATGTTTAGCACAAAGGCATTTTCAAATGGAAATGGCAAAGCATAGTTTATAAATGCACAGGCTAAAATTATGTGTAATTTCAGTGAATGGGAAAGACTGAATAGCAGACAATTGCCTGTGGGGGGTTTTACAGTCCCAACTGACAAAGAGAATGTCTATACAGCACAGAGCACATAAATCAGCTCCATGGCTCAAAGAAATTATGGGATACATCAATCATCTGCTTTACAAATACGCAGTGAGGCACTCAGTCATTTGTACATCCATCACAGGTCTGTTCAAGTGCCACAGACTTAGTAAATTAATTGGACAAGTCAATATCAAAATCTAAAAACATGTTCTCCTTCTTTCTGAATGCTGGTTCAACACTACTGAAGATAATTAAAGTATTTCTTATTTTAAAGAAACTGTCAAGTGTTTYCCCTGGGGATAGCTACAGCTGGAAAATGATTTATTATTCTTTCTATGGGGTTTCCATAATACCTGAACTGGAAATGACATCCTTTTCTCTCTCTTTCTTGAGTTATTTTTTTCTTTTAATATGTTTTTTATCTAGCACCTTTTGAGTCAGAGATTCAAATTACTTTGCTGACAGTCAGCAAGATGAGAGAAAAGTATTCCTTCCTCTACTGGTAGCAGTAACCCAAAAATACACAGCAGAGTGAGTATGAGGAATCTGGGCCAAACACAGTAGACCAAATTTCTTTTTAATTTTGTTCTGTCATGCAAGACAGACGAAGCTCATTTCTGATTATCAACTGGTCAGCCACATGAGGCCAAGAGATTTTTCTCACTAGAATTGAAGAATGTTCTGCATTTCTCCATAGGCCAGCTTCTGGTAATATTTAGTATCGGATGTCAAAGTGGACAAGACTAGTAAAAAAAGCAATTAGTTTGAAATAATTTTTCCCCCCAGCCAGTCAAATGCTGTGCTAGATTCCTTTGGTCTGCAAAGGTTCTAAATAGCAAGAGCAACCGGAGCTGGTCTCCTCAACTAGAGTTTGATTTTAATCTGTTTATTGCCCATCTTGTAATCATTGCTTCGGCTCATTTTGAAGATAATTCTGTGCTTCACAGTAGATAAACAAAGGAGTCTGTTGCGTTGTGTGACAAGGTCATAAAAACAATCTGACAGGCAATTGATACTTCTCTCCTAAAGAGTAACAGCACTACAGATAAAACAAACCCTTTCATATATATGTTGTTAAGACCACGTACAGATAGCTAAAGATTAGATCTGCAAAGCAGCTGAGTGCATCCCCTGGGCAGTTTGTGTCCACCCCTCCCCACCAAAAGACGTCACATGGCCTGCCTAGGCTGCGCTTTTGAGTATTGACAAGGGCTGGTCTTGTATGCCCTTTCTCTCTAGAGAAGTTAATCCCTGACCCCAAAACATGTTTCTTAAAGAAAACTTAGTTTCTTCCTCTGGCTCCTCTGTGTGCCCCGGTGTGTCTACCCCTGGAAGTCCCAGACCAGACAAGACACCCCAAGTGCCTTGGTCAGTGCTAGTAACGCAGTGCACAATTTTTTTCCTCATCTTAGCACTGGAGATGTTGCGTTCCTTTGCAGTTTATAAATAGGTATCACTATTTTTCTGTCTAAAAGTTCCAGATAATCTCTTACGTACAATTTTCCTCTTTGTACAAAGAGGTTATAATTGGCAAAGAACTCCATTGTAAACTCATGTATTCTGTAAATCCTGTTATATTAGTCAATGCCGTGCCTACAATGCTGCTCATTTAAGGTAATTTAATGGAATCCACACCGCAGGACTCCTCAAGTGTCTCTTAATACAGTGTGCTTGCTCTATGTCTAATTAGAGAGTTTTCATTTTGTGAAATCTTTACATCCTTCTGAATAGTTAGCTCAGGATGTTCTAAAAGAGTTTCTGTAATGCACTCTCTAGATTTGACAGATGCATGATAAATCAATTTTTTTGACCATTTGCATTAATGGAAATATAATTATTTCCAAAGCAGCAGTGCAGCTGCACAAAGACTTTGTTTGGCCTATACTGTATGACACCATATTAACATTTACCTTTAAAACAAATAGAAACTCTGCTCAGGCTCAAAACAGTCGCACTCTCTCAAAATTATTTTGGAGCCTTCCTAGAAAAGACATTATTGTTTTTAAAATCTCGTGGTAGTTTTGCATAAGTTGGAGAATTAATTTCATAGGGGGGAAAAAAAGTCAATTTTTTCTGAGACAGAGCTTAGGGGAATTGTGGGGTAGATGTCATTTCATCTGATGTCTATAGAAGTCATATGAATCTGGAAGGAGTCAGGCCCGTGGGAATTCCATAGATTAGAAATGCTAGTTTAAAGGAACTTAAAATGAATCTAACCCTTTTAATTAAGAAATCCCTAAGTGTAAGTCGTGTGAAACCATGTGGGGTTTTGCTTTCCCGTGAAACTAAGAATTTTTTTGCAGATAGGTGGACTTACAGACAGAAGTAAAACCAAAACAACATACAAATGCGTTAATTACAATAAATGTTTGGCAAGTGGTGTGGAAGCACTTGATAACATCTTCCTTCTGGACCAGAGTCTACTGCTTACTGTTACATGATTAAATTTTGCACACACCTAAGTGCTTCAGAATAGTGCTAAGCAAGCAAATAGAAAAGACAAAAAGAGGCTAGATTTATTTCTCTAAGCCACGAAGAAGGATTAAGAATGGTCTTGAAGAGGATGTGGTAGGATCCACCCTTGCCCTTGAAAGATAAGACAAGCTGATGGAGACAGGGTTCCTCCCACATATTATTACTGAAAGTGTGAAGTGGAAATCTGAGGACTACGATTTGGATAACTGTCAGATCTGTTAGGTGAGGAAGACAAGCACCTTTTCTACTCCCAAAGCATCTTCTAACTACTAGTCGGTAATAAGCTTGTCCAGGTGAAAATGGAGGATGCCGTGAACGCCGCCTTTTGCAGCTGTGTCACTGCTAGAGCACACACAGAACCTCGTAGCTTGCTTGAACCCTGGGCAGCCTTCCTGAAACCCCTTATTTGAGTATTAAGGGGCTGTGAGGTGAAGTGCAGGTGGGAAGGAAAGCTACAGTTCCTGCCTGCTTCCTAAAGGTCTCATTCGTGAGGGTGGCCAAGTTTTGCCATCAACGATCCAGCTCTATTCCAAGCAGACTCATGGAAGGCAGGAGAAACAGATCTGATTTCTATAGGTCGGAAAGACCTGTCAAAACTGGAGCATTTGTTGACAGGCTTGGTCTATTAGATAGAAACAGGGATTGATGCTCTTGAGAAGCTTTTCAAAAGCCACTCTTAAAAGGCAGGAGTTTGATAGCTGATGCTGATATTTCTCCCTCGATTGTCAGGATATTGGCTGTTGTTACTGTGAAGCACATAGTGATGCTGAAGAGGTATCTGCAGAGGTTCCTATACACCTAGAGTTACAGATTATACCCTAGAAGGTTGATGTCTAAAAGCTAGCTTTCATTAGGATGATGATGTTTGGTTTCTTAAGGATTTTTTTTTTAATCTAGCCCTCAGGAATTGAAGCTCTTTGAGAGATAAAGATATTTTGGCTTAAAAAGCTATCCTTTCATCAAAACAATTCCCCAAGCCCCAAGACACATTTACTGAAAGAAAAATATAGCTACATGCAAAGTCAAATGCATACAGAAATGCAACACAATCCTTTTTTCTACAAAATAAATGACAGCTACTGAGGGAATGGCTACAGATGAAAAGAACAAACTAGCTTTCTTTTCAAAGCACCAAAGAGAAACACATGGAACAATGAAACTGTTGAGTAAACTCTGTCAAGATAAATATCATATATCTGAAAAGAAATGTGCCTTTACAATCCGATTACTATAACTGGAAGAATTTCAGACATCTGTGTACTTCAATCACCAGGGTTTTTGGTTTTTTTTTTCCCAAAATTGGAAGTCCAGGGTTTATCTGTTTAGTTTTGCTTTCATATGCATCACTGAGATGTTATAAAGATTTTAGTTCCAGCTGTCTCTGAGGGTGGCTTTTGTTTTTCAAATTCAGCTAACTATGCTTATTATATTTCTAATGTGTCAAAACCAGCATTTAATATCAATAGTTGGATTGATTCTGAACATTGAAACTGCCGAAGTTCCACCCTGATAAAGCACTGCTTTTTTTTTCTACACTCTATAGTTTTGGGGTGGACTCTGAAGATCAGGATCTGGGCATTCATCCTTTTACACCCGTAAAAGATTTTTATGCTCAGGTGGTGGTTCCTCCATCACAACGTGCCTCTTCTAGGGTCCTATGCCTTATAGGCACAACTAGAAGAAAAAACTCAACTGCAAATCTCTCATTTCCTGCTCTAGGTACAGCCACTGCCACGATTTCAGTCCAAGGCTTTGTCTGCATGTGGTAGGGCATTTCACACCCAATTGAGAAGACAATCTAATCACAAATTTGGCTCCCTTAGGCTTGCCTGTGGTGGCAATGTTTGCAATCTTTGGCCCCTTTGTCCTCTTACAGCTTTGGAATTGCTGCAGTAGTCTGTGAATCTGTGTCACAGTAGTCTGCGAATCTGTGTTTTTACCACATTAGCACATGCTGAAATCTGTACTGAACCTATGCTTGCCCCAGTCTAAAACTGTAGGAGCACAGGAAAAAGGCAATTTGGACACTCTCCAAGCCTGTTGCTGCAAAACTCAGATTGTATCACCGCCATGGATGCCATTATCAGCCTGATTCTTCCTTACATTTCATTCCAGCAATACTGAGAAGAGTGGAAATAAGACCTGTAGGGATATTTACGGATATATAAGCCTATACAGCTTCCTTTATGAACTGTCAGCAGATCTTCAGAGGACATTGTTTCTTTAAGATTTGCAAAGAGCTTTAAGGGGGGAAAAAAGGTCTGGTGCCTTCATAGAACATTTGTTAATATTATTTTTCTTTCGGTGAAACTGCTGTGTATGCTTAGTTTTGATTTTTCAGTGTCTTGGCAGCAATCTTGTGGTGAGGCTGATAGTAACAGACTTGCTCAATTCTGTCACAACCTCAAAATCTGTTTGGCTCTAACATGATTGTTGCCAGTTTTGGGTGGGTTGGGATCATATGCTATCATTTCACTAAGAATGCTGCTTCAATTTCTTTGAGGGAGAACCATAGGCTCCTCTTGGACCAAAGCCACAATTCATAAGTCAATTAATCCTGCTGATGGTCTTAGAGATAAAGATGGACCACTGCTAATGTTACATCTGCTCTAAAGTTTTGTGGACAGCTGGAAAGGAAAAGACCTACATGCTGAATGAATCTTTTGAAGGAATGGAAAAACTGAATCTCTGACTCTAACCACAAGTGGGAACTTTCTTCAGAGAGATGTGTAGCTATGAACCAGCATTCCTACATCTGATTAGGTAACTGAGTGCAAGCAAATACTTGTACTTTGAAAGCAGGAGCAACCGTTTCTCAGAATTGCAGTGATTGTTGACACTTACAGGTGTGTTAAATATTTTCCTATTTAACAAATCCCATTTTTCTTGATGCTATGACTAGAGATAAAGTGAATTGGAAGAGAAAGTATTAACACATCCGGAAGTCCTGTTTTGGTGCTTTTATGATTTGAAATAAGCAGTAAAGTATACCTTGTTCTTTCCTTACCTCTCAAAACACATGGCTAAAGACAGTTGACAGCAGCAGAGGCTAAGGACCAACACCATGATCAGTGGATATGCAAGCAGCTGGATGTTTAACATTCAACTTTTGGCCAGCCCTTTTGTGCAAGATCAAGTCTTGTTAACGATGACAGCATCAAATATCAAACTGTCAAATGTTCAGAACTAACATTGTTTGCAATTACAAAGCCTGACTGCAAGGACCTTGCAGGCCCTATTCTTTCCTTCCTTAGAACCTGCATTATGGATTGCAAAATTTGGTTTAAATCTGATTTAAACCAGGTTTCAGCCAAACAGGATATTGCTGCATGGCTGACCAGTGCAAAAAACATCCATCCAGATAAGAATGATGTTCATACAAAACTTTATGGCTTAAGTCCCTTGATTTATTTTTTGGRTAGAATGAAGTTTTAGAGTTTCATTCTACCTAATGAGCTGCATGAGTTATTCAGCCACTTCTGTCTCCTGTCAGGAAAACCAGAAGAAACCCACTGATAAGAGCTAATCATACCCTTCACATAGCAGTAGGCTATTCATTTAAGTAATTTCAGTGTCTCTACCTAAAATGGTGAATAGCAATCACTGCCCTCATTATCAGGCCAGCATCACTCCACCTCCACCACCTCTTGCAAAATATGGGTGTAGAATAACATGGGCTTGTCATAGTTGCATATGATTACATTTCAAGTTTTGCACTCACACACGATACAACAGTGGCATTATTTAGACATCCATTTACATCTCCTATACAGTTTTCCTTCATTTCTTCCTCTGAGCATTTATGCAACAACCATTGCAACAATAAATGAACATAAGTAAAAAGGTACAGATTTTGCTAATTTACTTTCTTTCCCTGCAGATATTTGTAACAGAGGTCTCAGTCCTGAAGGTAGAGTGAGATTTTTCATTGTTTTAGACAGAGAACAAGACTATTTCTTCAGTATGTCACTGAGTTGTCAGAAATTAATGGCAATATGATTTCAAGTATAGCACAGGTAGACAATGACTCCCCAAAACCATTTTGCTTCTAACCAGCCTCATTTCCTTTCCATTTTCAGGTCAAATGATTCCTTAGCAGGGAATAAGAAAGGGAGAATGATCAGGCACTTTAAAAAGAAAGGGTCAAACCTAAGTATAGCAGACAATCTTTTCTGGTAATAATATGTTCTTGACCTTGGTGCCACAGGACTGAGCTGCAGTATTATGAAAATATCAACAGTTCCCAGTCAGTAGGACATTGAAGCTGTCCCTAGAGCAAGTGACATTTTGCTTCCTCAGGGTATGAACTTCTCAGGCAATGGGAATGCAGCAGGGCAGTTGGTGAGTGCACCATACACATGCTGCTGGTGGGTCCAGGTACATTTCAGCTCCTCCTGCAGCCTCACCTTCTGTTCTTCAGTCAAGCGTATCTGCCCTGTATGAAGAAGTTTGTGTTCCAGACAAAATTAAAGGATGTGCCAGCCAGCATCCTTGTACACAGGGACAGAGATGACTGTAGGGAGCTCCCCTCCACTGCCAGCACAGACACTGCACAGGGCTAGGGGGACATAAGAGGGCTTAGGCTACGGTGGCATTTGGGATGGAAAAAGAAACCTGGTGAATACCAGGAAGATTTATAGGTCTTACAGAATCCCTCAGGTAAATTGCTTCTGATTTTCTCAATGGCTGTAAATCTCAGCTGACTCCRTGTGGACCCTGCACACATCAGAGCCATTATCCTTTACCTCCTCTCACCAAGCTGCCAAGACCTGGAGCTGTGCTACAACAAAACTAATTATCCAGGAACAAATTTAGCCCTTTCCCTGAGTAATTCACCCCTGTTTCTGAGCAAATCCTATATACATGAAGTTTTGAGGGCTTGCTAATCCTATTGGCAGGATTTCAGATCCACTGTCTCACTTAACTGAGTTTCAGTCCCTTTGTATCTGAATACATGGCAGAAATACAAGCCTTGGGAAAAGGATCCCCAAGTGCTTGATGAGCATCAACAAAAGAGGCAGAAAAAAGGGGTTTCCATGTTGGTAAAAACCCCTCTGTATTTGTAAAGTGATTGTCATACTTATGTAAGAATGTATTAGGGGATAGCACTTCATCATGAAAATGAATTGGAGGATTGGAAAATAAAGCCTATTCTAGATTCTTTGAACTGAGATTTGAGTTTGAACAAATCTTCAAACTCTGTGCTATTTAGATTTTCCATCTGTAAAATTGAGATAATTATCCAATTAATCCTTAGGCTCAGTACTTCAAGATGCCACATATTATCAATTTTCCCTGCCTCATGGAAGGCATAGATGACTGCATGAGCAGTCACTGCTTTTCTTTCTTCTCACATACAGAAAAATACAGAACAAAGCAATATTGCAACCAGTTTTTTATGCTAGTGCCTAGGACAGAGTGAGGATATAGTCTAGAAGGTCTGTAAACTGCCTACACAATAAGCACATCTGAAGCAAAAGTATCTGAAGCAAAATAAGTATCTGAAGCAAAATCCAGTCATATCTTCTCCTTGGCAATTGATGCTATGTGACTGAACAGCCAGAGAACAATTATCACTGTGGGCAGATGTGATTGCTGCTGAGACATCTCACTTGCTCATCCATGGAAAAATGCTCCTTGCTCAGGCCAGAAGCAATTGAAAGCAAGCTGGGAGCATGCAAGGTTCATTGATTATTTCTGCGGGCTTACAACCCACAGCAGAGAATTAGTTCAGGCAGAGTGGGAAATGTCTCCAACATTTGCCCAAATCTTTAACCAAACTTGTAGTGAATTCAGTTAACATTCACTTTCCTGCATTAACTGTTTGTAAAGGAGAGTGGGATAATGTGCAAGTGAATGACTTTGCTCTGGTTAGAGATGGCAAGGACCAGAAAATACAGTCTTACGACACTTTCAGTCTGATTCCTGGGAAACAAGGAAGTATAGCCTTGGAAGGTATCCACAGCTCTGAGGGACATGTGGACATGTGGGAGCCCTGCCCACTCAACATGCCTTGTTCATTGTGAGTGTTGTGTCAGCTCCACATACAGATACATTTTTAGGCCACTGTTTACTTTAAAGTTAAATTCAACACTCAAAATTATTTCAGGCACATTTTATAATTTTTATTATAGCATACAAAGCATTAGTTTCTTTGTGATAGTAAAATTGTAGTCTTTAGTTTGACCTCCTTAAGTCTACATAAAAAGAGAAAAATGGCAATAAGTCCCATTTTTGGATAGTCTAGACATGATCTCTGTTTCTATTACACCTTGTCTTGTTCTGGAAAATACAGACAATGTTAATTAAATGAGAGGTTTTTTTCTGAACTTGATTTAGGATATAGGTACATACTATTGTGAGTCAACTCAAGGGCTCAAATTTATAGCTCTGTTTGCTACTTTGTAGGAACTGTGTGTGTTTCTCCCTTGTGTCAAACAAAAGATTATTTAACCCTGGATGAGAGGGCCACGATGACTTCATCAAAAACAAATTTGAGAGGCAACTTGACCGTGGCCTACAAATATCTTCCTGATGGAGCAGCTACTTGTAACACAAAGCTCTTCAAAGAAAAGATATAAAAGCACCCTGTGACTGGAAGATCAAGCAAAAGCAATCAATAAGAAAAAAAGTGAAAAAAAGGTTGAACAAATAACTTATATATAAGGAAATGTGGATTTTACATCACTGGAAATCCTGAAGTTCAAACCAGGCATAAAATGCCAGAGGTGAGGGGAGTGAGGTAGCAATAAACCTGACAAGATTCTGTAGCCACATTATGCAGAATATCGGACTAGATCGTTGTACCATCTGTGTCTCACTCTACAGTTAGGTACCTGAATTTCTACTCCATTCAAGATTCTCAAGATTCCTATTCAGTCCCATGGAACAAAACACAGATACCAATTTGAACCCAAAGTCAAACTCTTTCAAAATCTGAGGCTAGAAAGCTTGGATCTCATGTCTTGGCTTTAATGAATTTTAAAACTGAGAAAGAAAAATGTACCTTCTAAAAAATGTTCTATTCAATGCTTTTAYTCCCACCATCTGACATAAATAAAGATGTTAGCTGCTTTATAATGATCGGTCTAAATAACACTTATATGCATTATTTGGACTAGTGTAGTTCTATTGTAGAAAAAGCACTGGTGAAATTTCACATAAGTATAGGTAAGAAAAGTGCTGATTTTCACTGCTGCTTGTCCCTTGACTTTGTTTTCTCAAGAGGAAGGATTCTTTCACGGACTGAACAGGTGATACAGCTACAGCATGCTGTACATTCATAATGAATTGCTGTCTGATGCAGCATTTACACTGCACTGCAGGTTTGCAGTTTCATTGTTCCCAGGACCCTGTCCTGTGAACCACAACACAGTCCTTCCTCCTGTTACATCAACCAGTCCCATTCTCACTGATCTGGCTCCCAACATCATCAAATTCAGCTCTGGGTTGCACTGTTGAAGGCAATGAATCACAAAAGCTCTGATTCACAGAATGTTGTTCAGTTATGACCCTGAGCTTGGCTTTGGGCTGGGATAAGGTCCTTGGTTCAAAAACACAGTTAACCCAGTGCCAAATTCAGTTAGCCCAGTCTGCCCTTTTGCAGAAAAATGCATCTTCTGTCCCCTGGCAATGGTCAGGAAACCTCTGGAAGAGGGTTATGTGGTTATGTTTTTGCAGGTTAGATGTGAGGTACTCCAAATAGCTTGGACTTGTACAGATTAGCTGCAAGTTTTACAATATCTTATGCATCTAATAATGCCATTAGATCTTTGTACTCTGCTTTAACTGAGTTTTTAGTCCACCAATAATATAATTTTCTTCCTTCCCTGATAATCTTAATTGAACAAAACATTGCCACAAATAATGTTTCTCGCAATTTGACAACTGTCAAGGCAAAAGTATGATATTTACTGAAAATAAAAGTTGGAGTCTGAATAAAATATTGCTTTAATGAAATGAGACTGCTTTTCCCAATAACTGACAGCAATGCTCAATGCTTTTTTTGCAGTACAGCAAAGATATGATAGGAATTTATTTGAATAAATCAGTAACACAGTTGAAGAACATTATTGTTTTCTTCATGGAAGACCATCCTTCAGATCCCACTGGGGTATCTATATTGTGGCTGTCCCACCAAAAAAAAAAAATATTTTGCACAACTAGAACATCTCTCCTCCTGAGAGATAAATAAAGACACCTCCTGTCTTTGCTGCTCTGTGCTGTGTGTTCATGGCAGCAATAGCCCAGGGAGCTGTGCTGGCAGCTAAGGGCACCTTCAGCTTGCTGATCCCAGGACTGGCACCCTTTGCAGAGATGCTGTGCAAGGATGCATCACTGTGTGGACAAACACAGAGCTTGGAGAAACAGCATTGCAGTACATGAAATGCCTTTCTCTCAACTTTGCAGCTCATTTGATTATGGCCCTGTGATGCAGCACTATCAAATCAAGTTATGGCTGGTTTGTGGAAATCTGCATTACTGCTTTTTCCACCCAGGGGAAGAACTTAGGCTTCTCACGTTTTTTCAAACAGCTATGTAAACTCTGAATATTCTTTCATAGGCAGGCTGGGAGAACCTGCCAGTAAGAAGCAGCACCTGTAGCCATGTTCTGGTCCAGGCAACTTCAGATTCCAGACTCACCAGGGGTTCTTGCTTTGGACATCAGCATGGGGACATCTGGTCTGTTCTCATTTCAGAAGCTGCAGACGACTGTGGCCACCAGCAGTGGTGACAGCCCTTCCTAGGCACTAGGGCCAGTGGTGGTGGTCTTGGCAGATGTTTTAGACTTTCACTCAGACAGCACCACTTAGACTTCAGCAGTGTTGAAGCAGCCATGCCAAGAGAAGTGTGGATGGCTCCCATTAATTTCAATGGATAACTGGCTGTTATGACTGCAGAAGTTTTAGCCACCAACTTTATGACTCTTTTAAGTTTAGGTGAGCATTTCACAAACACAATCCACAGAGCTAATGCATGGTTGGCCCTGTGACATTCTGATGTTGTCCTCATTGGAAGAGATCGTCTACAGGAACGAAGATGTAAATCCAAACATATTAATTGTCATAATGAATTCAGGGACTTATTTGTATAATTGGGAACCTCAAGCAAAACCAGGATATTCATTGTCATCTGAATGGCAAAAATATGCTGGATCCTGAGGCTGTGTCTTGCTGAATAAGGTAGATCCTCTACAGGACTCCAGAAAACAGCAATGAAAGCAGACAGTTTATTAAACGAGTATCATTTTGTGTCAATGAGAAACATCTTTTCTTTCTAATACAAAGTTGTTGTGGTATTTAGTCTAGATAATATATTCTGCTTCCACTGTTGATATTGATGTCCTTTCAAGTGAACAGAATATGAAGCCAATAATGAGCTCTTGCTGTTAAGATGTTCAGCAATGAAATAATTAACAATGTTGATGTATAAATTAGGTTTCAGAGTTTAAATTGCCTTTGCAAACCACATTTCTCTGGCTCTTGGTTCAGCAGAGCAGGTGAGGACTGGCTGAAAGCTAAACAGCAGCAATCTCTCTACAAGCACATGCATTACAGTCACAGGTCACTTCTAGACCAAAAGTGCTACCTGCCTTACTAACATTGTTCAAAGAGTAAAATGTCTTCTTTAAACTGTCTTCTTTCTGCCTTTTTTGGTGCTCTCCACCCCTGGTTACCTCACTGTGTACAGTGAAGAAATGTGGACCCCACATCACAGGAGGAAGCAATTTCCCCAGGTCTCAGCTCCTTTGGGGCTCCCACAATCACAGAATCATAGGATGGTTTGGGCTTGAATGGACCTTAAAAGATCATTTAGTTCCAACTCCCCTGTGATGGGCAGGGACACTTTACACTAGACCAGGTTGCTTGGGCCCCAGCCAACCTGGCCTTGAACTCTTCCAGGGATGAGGCACCCACAATTTCTCCAGGCAACTTGTTCCCATGTCTCAACACCCCCACAGTAAAGAATTTCTTGATAATATCCAATTGAATCTATCCTCTTTCAGTATAAAACCATTCCCTCTGGTCTTGTTACTACATGCCCTTGCAAAAAGTCCCTCTCCAGCCTTCCTCTTGGGCCCCTTTATGTACTGAAAGCTGATACAAGGTTTCCTCAGAGCTTTCTCTTCTCCAGACTGAACAACCCAACTGTGTCTACCCACAGTCTCGTTTGTATGAATGTCCGGATGCCCTCAACCTTTCCCATACTGGCTGCCATGAGAAAGATGAGCTTTTTCAGAGTATCTCATGAAGTATTTGAAGTTCAACAGCCTTTCCCATTCCTTTTCCTACATGAAGAATGGGTAGCCAGTTCTGCCTACCCTGTCTCCTTCCCAGTCTTTATTTTAGGGGTGGTCTCCAGGCGGAGGACACACCAAGAGGCATCACAGCTGAAAAGAACTGTGTGCCCAGGTCAAAAGGAGCAGAGAAGGAAGCAATGCAGTTGCTATTTTATTAAGCATTTATAAAGACTGACATCCTTTTACTTTCTAAAACAATATAAAGCAGGATCATGCAATTAATGACATATTTGCCCAAAATATATAAAGCACTGAACATTAGCCAAAATCAGTACTTCAAGTTAAGTGTTGCTTGCACTGACATATGAACTTCTGACTTCTACTTCCCTTTATCTTCTTCCAGTGACAGTGAGATTGGGGAAAACTCAAAACATAGTCTGGTGCTGGTAAACTCTGCTTCAGAGAAAGAGTTTTCGACATACTCAAACTAAAGGATGTAGTTTTCCACAGCTGATTCCTAGGACAAGGCTTAGTGGGAGCAGTTCCTCTCACCTGGGCTGTTCATCTTTCAGGGTTCCATTGTTGGAGTACAAGAAATGAGGGAAGGGAGAAGTTATACTTTGTGGTATGAAAAAACTTGCTGGTTTATATGCTGTATTGTATGGATATTGTTTTATAGAATTGAACTACTGAATTGGCAATATGTAAACATAATCCAGGAAAGCATACAAAAGAAACATTCTGCATGCAATAACAAAGGGGCTCTTCTCAAAGCAGCCACAGGTTTTAAGAACCTCAACTGAWATGGAAGCATAGACATAAAAATGGAAGGTGTGAATAAAGTGTCACTGTACATGCAGATAAATCTGAGGAAATTAAAGGAGAAAAAAGTAAATTAACAAAATTATTGAAATGGATGCATTTGTTAGCAATATCATACACAAGTAAAGTGGGCACGCTTAGTGCTAAAGGAGTTCCACAAGCTATTTCAAAATAGGTTTCCTACCCATTCATGTCACTTCTGTACCTGTTGTTCTCTGTGTCTCACAAGATGTAATGCTTTTACCTTCCATCCCTGCCATGGAACACAGAAATGTTTCTGGCTCTAGCCCTGCAGACTGGCATGCTCTGGAGGGCGGTCAGGTTGTTGTCAGCTCTGTGACTTCCTGGCATTAGCCCATGATGACCACACAAGGGTGATGCTGCTGCAGTGTCAGTGTCTGCTGTGAACCCTCCCTCTGTCAGCAGGAACAGACTTCACTCCCACCCAGGGCTGCTGCTGGTTGATGAATACACTGGTGATTCAGGTCCCTTGATAAAAGCTCCAATTGCCTTTGCTTGCACATGCAGGACATTGTGTTGCATGAGGTGAGGGAGAGACCCCAGGGGGTCATTGCTTTTAGTGCACTCTTCCCCTTCTCCTCCTTAGTATCAGTTTAGCATGAGTTTGCCTGCATGAGAGTCTTTCCATGTGCCCATCTGTACAACTTTACAGACTTTTACTTTTGCAAACTTTGGCAGTGATGCCTCTCGTTTCATGGCAGGGTAGCCAAATGTTTCCTCTTTTACTGGACTCCATTAAGTAGGAGAGTTCAGAATTTGCAGCTTTCAGCATCCAAAGTCTGAATGGTATTGCTCATGGACATTGTGGACTCAACACTTCTGTCTTTGACATGGTGGCTCTGCCCATATGTACTGATTTGTACATACAAAAAGATGTGCTTTTCTGTAAGAGTAGATCCAGGTCTAGAGTTTGCTTTTTCTTAAATGCTTTTCCCAGTGTTTTCTGAGCTTGTTTTTCTGGGCATTATCACAGTTCTGCCTGGAATGCAACAAACTTTCTCTCCTTCTCCCTCTTCATCTTGCACCTACTTTCTATTCCTTCCTTCCCACAGTCCCTGTGGCTCTTTAAACAAGGAGTTCTACAGTAGCCAGAATAGTGGCTGTCCTGGATGTCTATTTCTTCCATACTATTTGTCATGTGTTTATATGAATAAAGACGATGAGAAATATGCAATCCGAAGAACAAGTCACTTTTTCAAAGTTTTGCAATCCTGTGCATACTCCAGACAGCTTCACGCCTGTCTAGAGTGTGTGTAATGAGGGTGAAGTGCCATTTCAGTTGGGACTCTTTTGAATGAAAGTATTTCCAAAACTAACAACGCAAACTGCACAACTGAAAACTCTATATAAGCAACTCACCAGAGCTCCAGACCCATGCTGACAAACTACTCAATCTGTCAGGATTGCAGACTTTGAGAAAAGTGCATTTGTATGAAGAAGCATATAAGTCTTGATGCTAGTAAGAAAACTTGTCTTTGGACACCAGAGCTCTTTACCAAAAGCCAAAATTCCAGTGAGAATTCTTTACCTTGTTCTTCTGCAGCACCTTATTTGCTGTTTGACTGCTGCTTCCCATGCTAATGCTGGAAGCAGTTTTTCAGTAGGATGGAGAGCCTGGGAAGTACCTTGGGGCAGATAGGGCTAGCAATGGTGTAATCCTGTTGACTGGCTTCACCCTAACACTCCGGTTATCACCCAGAAACAGCACCACTGAGGTCAGAGTTTTTATCAAAGTGCTGACAGAGGATAGTCACACTCCTAGTTCTCAGAATTCTTCCACAGCTCTGATTGAAATCTCATGTGTGAATAAGAGAGATCTAGAGGGCAAGCAGTTAGAGGCGCTGCAATAGCAGGGGTGAGGATGAAGTGTTAATCAGGAAGGGGAACAGGTGTCTGCAGATCCCACACTGGTGATATCCCAAGGATATGTGAAGGGATTGCACCTGTGCATCCCCTACACCAAATCCCTCCCCTGTTGATGTTGTCCCTGCTGTGAAAGAATGTGGGCAAAGTAACTATCTGCAAACAGTTCCATGCCAGGAGACAGACCCTCTGGGACCCTGCCCACCATTTCCTTTCCCTTCCTTTACCTCTGCAGGGCTGAGGCAGGAGAATGGGCCTGGACCATCTGGTCCACAGTGTAAAATCAACATGCACACTTTGAATGGAAAAATGCAATTCAAAATACAGTGACTCATAGGGCCCTTTTCTTTTCTGAAAGATCACAGTACCTCACACTTCATAACTTTACCCCTGATTATAGAAACAGCTGGAGAGGGGCCTTGCACTGTCGCCTGAAACGTGCACTTTAGATGGAAAACAATTTTGGTCTTAAGTGTTGTAAAGCAAAATCCACCTCAAAAGAAAGCTCTCATGACCTGATGTATTTATTCCCTCTGTGTTTTTCAGATGAAGGAGCCCCAGAGCAAAGGAGATTTGCTGCCCAAGGCGGAGCCCAGGAGCCTTTGGGGTGGTGAGGACACAGGTATGGGTGGTGTGCAGCAGGGCGGGCAGTGGGGCTGTGTCTGATTGCCTCAATTCTGGGCTGAAGTGCTTTGTCTCCAGGCCAAGCTTAACTGAAGGATGTTTTTCATGTCAAAATGAGACACAGGCTCTCACCCACTGAGCGTTTGCTGGGCAAAAACAACAACTGCCTCACTTGTGTGCATGGCCAGAGCACACAATGTGCAGCACACAGGCTCTAGAGAAATTATGCCATGACACAGTGAGGAGAAACAACAGAATTCCAGCAGATCTGTTTAATGAGCTGTCAGACACGTTTCAGCATTGACCCGTGGTGTGAGCAGAGCTCTCGTTAGCTACAGCAAGAGTCCTGTGAACACATCTGAGGGCAAAAGTGGCCACTCAGTGACCCCGTGTCTGTATGCAGGAGAACTGRGCTGTGCATAAAGAGAAGACTCAGTAGTTTTGACTTAGATAGAATAAATTATGTTGAGCTCACATGCGTTCTTCTTACTCTGTCTCCTTTATGCCTTAGAGTTGTGCTTTTTTGGAGGGGTGGGGAATTTTTTTAGTGTACTTTGTTTGTCTTTATTTCCCTTTGCCTAATCATAAACTTAGATATTATTTACAAATGGAAAGTATACCAGAATTACTTGGATTGTTGGTGCTGTGGTTAGATGACATGTCAGAACTGCATTTAAGCCAAGAAAAAAATTACCCCTAAAAATGCTGTAACTACACAGTGCAGATGTCCCAGTAAACATAAACTGCTCCTAAGATGACAGTAGATGTCTAATACTGAGGCAGATTTCACTTGGATTTTTAGGGATTTTCTTCCTGCTTCCTTTGCCATTTTTGCAACTGTCCCCCTGGGAAAAATCCCAGAAGCCTCTGTCCCCATTAGGAGCAAATCTTTCACTTCCTTGCTTTGAGGTACATTCATTAAGCATGAATGCTTAATGCTCTTGGTTAATTCTCCTGACCTATAACCAGTCTTGGCTTCTATGCATAGACATTAAATCCTGATCTAGATGATAAACTTTTATGAAACAAGTTTAGAAATACATATAATTAGCTAAACACGCTCAGTCAGTCATGAGATCTCACAGCAGTGTGTGAATGTTGCAAATTACACTGATTCCTAAGCAGTGGTAGCTATAGCTATAATATTTTTTTTTCCAAAATTATAGGAGTCCACACAGGGAAGTTGATTTAACTGATTTGAGTGGTGTTTTMTTCTGCCTAAAGTGTACTAAACCAATGATTACCCCACTTTGAGCTACATGTGCAGTGGGAGAGCTCTTAATGTCCTTTTCTCGCTCCTGTTCTCTCTTCACTACCATGTTATTGTCTTCTCAGTTAAGTCTACAGCTGGCTACACATGAAACCACATCTGGGGAATGACCCAGTTAAAAATACAGTATTTAGGCACCACTTCTTGGCAGTGGTGATGAGATGGGGATGCTGGCTGCTCTTTTTCTTACCCATGTTAATTGGGTATCCAGGCTAATTTCAGTTAAAGCAGAAAAAGTGCTCACGGCTCTGGGACTTCGTCCCAGAGTAGTTGAAGTTTAAGGGCTCTTCTGCCAGGAGACAACTGCCAGTTGTAAAGATTAGAATTTCATGCCCATGGCATTTCTCAGTTTAATGAAACATCAGCTTTTTTTCTACTTTTCCCTCATCTTTTCCAATAAAGCCCTATTTCCTGACACAAAAGCTAGCTCAATTAAAAATGTGATGAAAGTGCTCTAAAGGCACAGCTTGAAATTCAGCTTTGCAACTTAGAGAATTATTTTACATTTGATTTTTCTTTTAATGCATTAATTTATACACTACAACATGGTAGCAGATCAAAGGTCTAATAAAGTTAATATACCTGGCTCTCTGTGTGTCATACTGAAATTGCACTAAAAAGAAATGTAACAGTCTGGATTGAAGACATGGGAAGTCCTTTCAGATTTACCTGCAGGACAACCTTGAGCTGATCCTTCAGCTACTGGTGTCAGGCAGGAAACAACTCCATGGAGACTCAGATGCTGCAATATGGAAGATCTGTGATGACTTCATGTTCTAAATTTTTTGTGAAAAATTGTGCTTCCAGTACTTGTAGCTCTAAAGAATTTTTCTCAAATAAAAACCAAAATCATCATTTCCCCTGACTTCAGACCACTGCAAAGGGGGTGGTACTGTCACAGTTGTCACTGTTTCTTGTGACAAAGAACAGACAGCGATCTTCTGACTTACAGGAGAATTGGCTGAGGAGGAGAAAATCAGTCCCTAACTGTGTCCTTTTCTCTCTCTTGACTATGAAGGAAGGCTGGATCAGCTGGGTTGAACTTATTCTTGGAGATATTCAGTAGTGGGCAATCCCCCATGTCCATTTCCTTGGACAGCCCATGCAGATAATAACAGAGAACTAAGTATTTGTGGGGTTTAACACTTTATTTGTTTCTAATTTGCATCTTTTCTCATTGATTTATAAATCTGACACCTGACTTACCAGACCATATGGTAAAGGAGGTCAGCACCAAACTGGCCAAACCAGAGCCCTGGATGATTTCTTCCAGAGTGTAGCATTAGGTGAGGTTTCCAGAGGATSTGCTACATTGCTGCAGTTGTGAGAGATGGAGGCAAGGGAAGGCAAGAGGATGAAAAAGACATCACTGGCAAAAATAGCAGGGTGATGAGGAGATACCATATCCTGATCTGACCTTTTCTCTTGCCCTAACATTTCCTTCACAGTATCCCTTCCAAACAGTATGCAAACTGTCTTTATTATGTTTGAGGTCTTGTTATGGAACATGCAGATTCCAGCAGGAATCTACATTTTGGCAAGACCTCCAGGCCTTATAGGAGAGTGTCATATGTTTGAAAAACAGTACAGGGGTCATCATCTACAAGCTTTTTGTGTGTTATGGACACAGCTAAACAATAAATCACACAAATGCATGGGTTGTTGCACGATTAATAGGGTAAAGCTCTAGGAAAATGTGGCACAGAACAGAAGCCGAGTGTCAGGGGTATCCTGGTTGTTCATTTCTAGTGATTGGCTCCTGCCCAAGGAGAACTATTGCTTTGAATTTTACAGACATGGAAATAAGCTAATTAAAAAGGTCATATTGAATGAAGATCCCACAGGAAAAGATGCTATAATTTTCTGTATTTTCTTATGTTGCTTGAAGAAGTGACCTTGACAGTGGGCATGTGCTTTTGTTGCTTCCTTACAGGGAAAAAAATAGAATTTTTTTCTTCAGTAGTGGTAGCCCAAAGTTTCTCTGTATTATATTTTTCTGCAATACATTTTGCAAGAGAAATCAGTGTGGCTGCACTTCTCAAAGGGTGAGTGAGGTGTCCAGGAAAGGTTTGTCCCTAACCAAGGCAGAATACAATGCATGTTGGAATCCATCAGCCCTTAGCAGCACTCAGCACAAATGGATCAAGTAACAGAACAGCCTGACTGAGGGGACTTTTCATCCTTTTCACACCAATGCTAATGCCCTGAGGTAAATTCGTTTCAGAARAGAGACGAGCTAGCTAAGGCTTGCTAAGCACCAGCCCCTGATTCCCTTTCAAGGCGCTAGGATAGTGCAGGCTGTCCCCACATTGCCTCAGGAAAGGGTTGAAAGCCTCTTCAAGGACACCTTCTGCTTCTTCACTTCCTGCACAGGAGATGAGAGACTTCTGTTCACGTGGAGAAGAAACTATGTTTTAAACTTTTCCATGTAAACTGTGGCAATGACTGATGTCTAAGACTGTTGCAAAACCTCAGAAATCTTCCCACTTCTCAGGAATTTGTGGACTAAGGGGTGTGATCTCAGTCAGCAGCATACATTCATTTTAAACTGTTTTAACAATCACAATGCTCTTTGATACCCTCTGTAGTCTCAAGCAGATACTTTTATATGCTTTGTCACTGTACTTCTCAGAAGGTGATTTGTAAATCTGTTCAGTGGTGAGGGAAATGAATTAAAAGCCTTTTATTGTAATCAGAATTTAATATGGTCTAGCAAAATCACTTAGTTTACCTGAGAAATGCTATCATTTTCATTTAGTCTATCACATCATTCCAACAGCATTGTCTTGAAATAATTACTGAAAAAGACAAGCTCTCATCTGCGTAAAACACAGCAGCATAAACTCATTTACTGCAAATTAAAACAGATGGAAAATAGCTGTTGCTTTTAATATGGCTGGACAAAAAATAAGATTGCAAATCTTTTAAAAGAAAATGCAGAACTGTGGCTTACAATCTGTCCTAAACAAAGTATTTACAGCACCCCAGTAAAAATAAGTGAATTTATTCATACCAAGGAATTAGAAACTTTAAAAGAAACACCTCTCCATAAAATACCATTGGATGCCTGTAGACAGCCCCAGGGGAAAAAATAATTGAACAAAGCTTTCATTAGAATAACTCAGAGAAAAGACACAAATATTGAAACAACAAATAAAGAAGGTTCATTCTAGAAGCACACCTATACATCGCTATGTGGATGTGAATCATCCCACTAAAGCTAAGAAGGCTGCTTGTCTACCTAAAAATAAAAACCAGCGTCTGCACCAGTTTATAGAACTGAGAGTAGACATTCTAACACAGAGTGACCTGCCATGGCCTGGGCTCTATGGATACCCTTTAAGCTCAAGACCAGCCTGGCTTGGGGGACAGAGATATTTCTTCATGCACACAATTTTTTTCCTCCTAGATCTGTAAGTACATAACAGATGTATCAGAATTCCAACACAGTTTTAACAACAGGAAGTACAGGTTCTGCTCTGCTGGGCACATTTCCTGGGCTCTCAGCATTGTGCTCTGCCTGCGCATCTTCCAGCCCTTGCACAACTGCAGTTTTGAAAGGGAGTAAAAATAGAAGGCACAACTATCTGCATGAGATGTATTTCATTTAAAGCAAGAGTTAGAGGTATTCTCCTTATTACCAGAATTACCGTAGCTGTTCTAGTTGGTTTATATGATCCTTCACTTAAAAAAAAGAAAAATATATTCTTCCTCTTCCCATTCAGGATGGATTAGCTAAATGAGGGACAACATGGAGAACTGTACATTAAGTGTTTTGAGGGAACAAACATATGGTTTTGGTGTTATAGTGTTGTTTAGAGATGCCCTGTGGATCACCCATCCCACTCCAAGGCCAGACTATGATCAGTGCTGGAGCAGGTCAATGTGGATTTAGTCTGGTCAAAGCTTGGAAACCTCTACAGACAGGGTTTCCCCCAGCTCTCAAAGCAACCTGTATCCAGGCTGCACTATGCTCCAGGTGGGCATTTTGTTTCCTAATGGCCAAGCTAAACACTCATCTTGCTGCCATTGCCCCCTCTTGCACCTTCTGTCACCACTGGGAAGAGTTTGGTTCTATGTCACTGTAGCTGTAGATCATGAAATCATAGGCTGCTGCTCAACTGCCTTTGATCTCCTCTTCATCAGATGCTCAGATGCATGCCCAGATGCTCCTCTTCATCAGATTCATCAAGCTCAGCTCTTCAGCCTCTCTTCAGTGGTCCTGTGCACTAGAACTTTGATAGCCTTTCACTCTGGCTCCCTCCAGTTTCTTAACATCTTTCATGAGGTGGGTGGCCAAAATTGTCCCACTTTCCACATCCTACTTGACTTCACCCTATGAAATAATAACATGAGAAATGATCTCAAATGAGTTTGAAGATGACTTTGTCTCATGATGTCCCACTGAAGGTGACTGTAGCTGATGATGTTGCTTTCAGAGAGCTGGCTTCAACTTGAAGCAGCCAGGAAGAAAGAAAGGCCTGAGAGAGAAAAGACGGTGAAATGAAGAAGCAGATTAAGGCAAAAATACCACTCCAGGGAGTAGTGGAAAGGTTGGAAAGAAGACAGAGGACAAAAACAAAGCTGAAAAAGAAGACATGACAAAGACCAAGGGAGCAGTATAGGAAATTACACAATAACACTTTTGTTACACTGTGATCCAGACAAATGTAGACTAATATGATCTACTTAGCAAATGGAGATGGGTCAAGTTTGAAATCATTTCAGCTAAGAAGTTTCATTCTCCAGAGAGGGGAAAGCCAATGGCAAAAACAGTCCTCCAAATAATTGTCTTGCTCTACATCATTGACCATGCTGCTCAGGAGCTTCATGATGACAGCCCTTGAAATATATCTTTCATTTATTTCAGTCCCTTTATAAGTCTGCAGCAGAATTACATTCCTGTTTTGGAGTGGAAGGTCCGAAATATCCTCTGTTAGGGATTTTGTCTCAGCTTTCTGTGCTGCTCACTTGAACCAGCATACCCAAACTCACCTCTGCCAGCTGACTGAGGAATGACTTAATAAGGGGAATCAATCTGGAATTTGAATTTGCCCTCCTGGAAATGCTATTTGAAGTCTTCCAAAACAATGAACAAATTGTCCACACAAGGACTTCCTCTAAAAATTACTTCATTGCATTGAGGGCAGTACACTACACTCCCCACAACTCTGCAAACATCTGACTAACAGCAACTTGCTCAAGAGAAAATGAATAAGCAGAACTTCACTTTACACAAGAAGAACTGTCACATTTTTGGACTTTTCCCTGGATTCTGGAAAAAAAATCACATGACAAAACCAAAGGACTAAACAGCACTGACATCACGAGGGTTGTCAGTGTACTCCAGACTAGATAATGTTTACAGAAAGATGAGGGCTAAATTTCTATCCTGTCAAATCTGTGCATGGTAAAGAAATACCTTGGCAGGCAGGATCAGAAAGGGCTTTCATCATGTTCACACCTTGCTGCTGTGCATATTTCCCTGGAGTTTTTGTAGCACAGATGTATCTCAGAGTTTTTGGAGGTAAAAGAGAACAAATTCCTCTCGGCAAATACAGCCTGGAAATAGCTTTCTCTTTTTATAGAAGCCAGAGCATTGTTTATTGATTCTTGCAGCCCAGAATGGCTCTACAACACTGCTATTTCCGTGGGATGTTGTGTTTGTGTGACCTGCCTTCAGCTGTTGTGCCGTGTTGCTATGTGCAAAGGCTGACAGCTGGTGTGTTTCCCTCCAAATTAGTGCCTGCCTTTCACTCTGGAGTGAAGTAATACCTAAACACAGGGCCAGATTCCAGCTCTCTATGGAAATGCCCCCAAAACAAGTGAAAATACTACCAAAACACATGCTTTGTACCCATTTCCTGATCAGTCACACGATACTTCCTCTTTCTATATGGAGTTCCCCACACACTCCCACATTAGTTCCCTTTTTTTTTTTTTTTTTTTCCTTTCTTAGCAGTCTAAACATTTCACATTGTGAAAAGAATTCAGCATCTCACATCTCAGCAGTTCCACATTTCTTGTAAGCTGGCCCCACAGAAGTGTCAGGATGCTGAGCCACGCTCTGGATGATAGTATATAGCCTGGAAGCCTGCATTTCTTCCTGTGGAGCCAATTCAGAGTAAAATGGGATTTTGAAATCTGTTTCAAGATCTCCTGTGAAAAGGACTGTGTCTCACAAAACAGGACTTTTTACAAGTTGATAGCTGTAATATATTGATAAAATAGTTTTTAATCAGTTTGGCATTTTAAAATTGTTTACAGAGCATTTGAATTGCCTCTTTGTTCCAAGCAAAGGTTCTCACAGTCCAGGACCTCATCTCCAGTAATGGTTCATGTTAGATACCATTCAGAGTCTTTGACAGTGCTAGAACATCAGTTGGTGACCTCAAACAATAGCTGCARTTTCTTTTCTAAGTAATCGGTAAAGCAAAAGAAACATGGAAATAAATTAAATAATATTCTCAAAACACTCTTGATAAAGGCAAGTGAGTGAAAGCCCAAAGTTTAGCTTCATTATATGTTTTCTTGTGAATTTGAACCTTATAGCTATGCTGCACAAGGTGATCCATTGACAGTTTTGCAAAAAACGAAGTCATCCCTAAATTAACAGGGATTAGGACTTGAGAGACACTGTTAAAGGCACAAGATCCTGAAAAATGCCCAGAGAAGTTTATGCCCTTTCCTGGCAGCAACAAATAGGCTTATACAAAAAAGTGGGACCTGATGTATCAGTCTAATAATATTCTTCAATATTTAAAACCACCACATCTGAGAATAAAAATGCGTATAAAGAGAAAACATTCATTACATTAATGAAATAATGTTGGTTCTCACAGTTTCTAACCTTATAATAGACATTTCCCCACTCCAAGAACAAAACACATTTTCTTGTTAAGCTGTTTTTAACAAATATGTTCATTAGTTCATTAGTCACTACTGTACATACAAGTATATTTCAGTGAGCACAAATGCTTGAACAGGAGTCATTTTATATTATTCTGTGATTCAACTCACACAGCCAAAGTGGCTTGAAAGTTGACTAGTTGTGGTTGCAGCACGTAAAGACAAACACACTTGAAATAATCAAGGCGAATGCTCTGGGGTTTTAATACTTACAGACCTTTCATCAGTGTGACCTGAGACTACATGAAAGAGTTGAAAGAAAGTTCTGTGTATGCTGCTCAACAGAGTTAAACAATGTAGAATAAATATGTATTAAATTAAATGCACAATCACAGCTATATATATATGTATATGTACATAATATGAAATATGAGAAAACTGTGGTCTGTAAAAAGTACTTCACAACGCTATCTCCAGATAAAGCTGAGCATACTTTACTACCCTGTACTATCCATTTTGAAACAGATATAGTGAAATCAAAATAGGATTAGGCAGATATAGTTATTACTCAGCTGAATCTGGCATATGCAGATCACTGCATATTTCATACTTTCATATCTCAAACACCGTCACTAACACTTTTTCTTCCTTTCTGAGAAATGTCTTTCCTTTCTGTGGCCCGTGTCTGCCACTAAACACTAAGGAACTCAAAACTGTGGATCAGGTAAAAAACAGAGTGCTATTTTCAAATCTCAACAAACTTGGGAGAAGACAGCAATTGACCTTGATCCCAAGTCCAATAGTTGTGATTTAAACCACTCTTTCAAGTCAGTCAGTCTGGGTCAGTCACCAAAGGAGCAAAACTGCTGTCTGGTTTTGCTTTGTAGGAGGTGGGCTATATGTCCAATGAGTTGAGCATGGGATTGAAAGTCACAAGCCTCACAAACTGTTTAGTCTATTTCAAGCTCATCATATGACAGTGACCCAAGTCATCCAACTTCCCCATCTCCTCATTCTTTAAAATGTCGCTGTTAATATATGCCAGTTTGAAGGTTTAAAGGGCTCAGGATAAAAGCATGCGTAAGTGAAAATCTTTGCTGAGTGAAAGTCATGAATAACAGCACTGGTCAGAGAGTTCCCTATAACTACAGAGAAATCCACAATGCTATGCTTTGCAAGTGACTAAATGCTGCCACTGGCAGCTAAATTATGCTTAGCCTTTCTGCATGCAAGCATTACAGTTGCCCTCAGTGGTTCATCTGTCTACACCGGGGCTAAACACCAAAGGCAGTAAGTCTTGTTTTCAATCTCCTATCTCATTAAGCAAAGTATTGGACAACACTTTGCTTAATCACTTATGTTTTATTTCTTCACCTGGCACTTTATCTGTTTTTCTAAAGAACTCCACTGTCAACAAAATACAACCTGCTTAGTAATGTTTCCTATACTGCAGCAAGCTAAGGCATGTTTACAACAAGTCAGAGTTCCAGGACTTAATTTTTCTGATGCTCTAGAAGAAATATATAGAGATTGTTGATTTTCTTTCTCATGTTCTTTCTTTTATTAAAAAAATCCCTAAAATAAAATTCTATAGTGTTATTAAGCCTGTCTTTGTGAAAGATCAAGGCATTATATTCAGCTAGGCAGAGAGGTGTTGTGGTCATCTCACTGAGGGTATAGAGATTAGTGTCACACTGAGAATTGTGTACCAGCCACACTGCATTCACCAGCAATCCAATAAGATAAACTTGCTCTTCCCCTTTCCTACATGCAAGAATTTTCTGGGAGCATTACAGAAGTATCACAACTACTTGGAGCATGGCACACTTGCAAATCTGTATTCCTTTTTATAAAAAAGTTTAAAATAATACTGCAGTGAAGGTATGTAAGATCAATAGCACTATGCCTTGCCCACTAAGTGGGCTGGGACATGTCTGCCTCCAGCTTCAGCTGTGCCAGCTGAAGAGGCTGTGCCCAGCTGCTCATCACCTGGCTGACTAATGCAAGTCAGTGGGAGCTCCCACATGGAGATCTGCCAGCTGATCCAAGGGTTGGTAACACCCACCATGTGGGTGCTGATGAGCAGCAGACGCAGATGCACGGGGGTGCAGATGCCTTTGCTGAAGGCTGGAAAGGTCATATACTCACAGCCTGTGGTCCACTGCATGACTGTGCATGGGTGGGTGTCTGTGCTTGCCAAACCTGATTCTTATCCTTGAACTGGATGAAAATTTGGAGATAGTTAAATATGAGTTAAGAGGAAGAGACAAGAAATGTCAGAGGAAAGGTTGTTGGACATGATATTCACAGCAGCAAATGCAAGAGTTGTTACACAGACAGCCAGGCTATACATTCCAGCATCTTCTCTTGGTCTTGAAGCCTCGTAAATCTATGGACAAAACACCTGAGCTTTTCTTTGTAGAGTCACACAAAGCAATTACAAAAATCTAAAGGCAATTTCTAGCAAAGTAAATAAAACCCATATCAAAGGTTTCCAATTTACTTTGGTAAAGGTGTTAAAAAAATGGACTAACTGGAACGCTACAAAGAGATTTACGGTGCAGTGAATGACTGAACAGGTTTGAAAATGGCATCTGGAAATGAAAAGAGAAATTAATGCTGGGAATGTTTGTGGCTTTTTCCTTCTGTGTCTGCCTATGAAACAGCTGTGGGATTTCTTTGTCTTACTGTAATATTCTTTGTGGTGATCGTGTGCTGTGGGAAAAGCACTTTCCTGACATTTCCAACATGTTGGGTGGTGGCAGGTGATGCTACCAGTTGCCAGTCCAATGTGAATATGGTTATACTTCCTTCCTTCCCCACAAATCTAGATTCAGGTCCTTCCTGGAACAACAGCCTTTTAGGTTCCAGTGTTCCAAGTCCCCCATTTTTCACTGTGATGGGTGGCTCCTGCTGGGAAGGGAACCAGGGCTATAGTAATATCTCAGTGGCATTCCTCCAAGGTACAGCAAATGCCTGCAGTGCCTCCTCTGGCTCTTGCCATCCAAAACTGTCTGTTTACAATGCATGTAAACCTTACAAATAAGGTTGGCACATATGGAATATATATTGCTGTGCAGTAATCTTAATCCAGATACTAGCATGGGGGAAAGTTAGCTCTGCATTTAATTTTTGGTTCTGCCACAGATCTCCCTCAGGTGAGACACATTGTCTACCCTGTGGTTCAAGTCCCACCTTTGTAAAATAGAACTAATATTTTCACATCTCTCTGAGATTATATCAGGCACAGTGCAAGGCAAGATAATGTCAATTAATTTCAAGAAAACTGGTATGTCTTGTATATCCACTGCAACACACAACCACACAGGGCTGCAGTTTAGCTGGAGGACACCACATATAATCCAACATTGAGGAGCACTATGGAGAGTCGTAACAATGTTACAACTATTCTTTCAGGTCCATAACTGAACTGGACTAAGGTTGGGAATCTCTGGCTCTGGCTAACATGTATGGTGTTTACAATAGCCACAGGATTTTTTCTTTTATGTAAATATATATAGGTCAGGAATAAAATGACCAGCTCTCTCAATGCATGTTGACAAAATTACTCTGTAAAGTGATTCCACATCTTTTACATGTAAAACTTCAGAAATAAGAAAAAAAAAAAACCCATCCATAATTCAAATCAGCCTCTACTTATGTGTAGGTTTTAAGACCAAACTCCTTCAAATAAACAGTAGACACTGCCTGATTCAGACCACAGATGCAGAGTTGCCTTCAGGGTGCTTATCTGTCTCTTCTGACCAAGGAGGGTACATTTGGTGACTATGTGCCTAATTTGAGTACCAAAACCTAAGGAAAGTAAATATATTATGAATGAATATATAAATATTTTTACTCCATTTTGGACCAGTTACCTAGGGCAAAATTAACACTTCTTCTCTTTCTCTCTATCTTAGACTAATTAGTCTACACTCAGAAATGCTGTAATAACCCCACATTTTTCTGGGTTCTGCAAGGGACCCAATATCTTCTAAAATTATAAATCACTAAAAACAAATCACTATGGATAAAGCCCTATTCATGATCCATATTTTGCATTCTTCTGCCCAGGACACYTTTTAACACTTCTTGAAAGAAAATGTCCTACAAATAATAAGGAATATCGAAACTCAATGTGATGGCAAGAGACACGATGGTATCACCAAGAGGAAAAGCATTGACACCTGGCAGTGTGTGTCTTCCTTTATCAGGCCTCTGTTTTCCAATTGCCAAGAATCGAACTTGTTTTGAGTTAGGACCCAGCTGAACTTCTCACCGGCAAAAATTCCTCTCTTTGACAAATTCTCTCACTATTTACATCATTMAGTACTTTATCTCCAATGTTGCTGGAGGACTTACAGGCTTAAAGAGATCTTTTCTTTTRAGATAATGAACTGATAATGATGACAATCATGATGATGGGGGCTTTGTACACACATAAAGGACATTGAGATATCATGATAGCCAACACCTAGTGGAACACTGGATGAAGAGGTAAGAGAAAAAGAGATGACCCCATAGCTAGGTTAGTTCAACTGACACTTGTATTTCAGCACATCTACTTCATGCAAGACGTGCAAGGAAACTTGTTCAGATTTTGCCCTTGTCAGAAAATGCATAAATGCCCTTCTGCTATTATCCTTTAAAAACTAGTTTTGGAAGAAAAAGTCTGAGTGCAGGAGTCAGCTGACAGTGTAGGCTTRCACTGTTCATTCTGGAGCTCCTCACATAAGGCTGCCTTGTGACCAAAGGAAGCCAGCAGACTGAACTCATAGCATCACTAAGTATGTTCATTTTTCTCATGACTTGTTTTTCATCACTTTTCCATCATATGTTTTCACCTCCTTTTCCATATTAGCACGATTCAGTTCTGCTAAGACCGGATCCTGTGCAGTCACAGCACATTAAATTTCATAATATCAATAATGAATTTAAGTATCTGTCATCCAGTGCAGTTTTATGAGGACTCTAAGCTAGACAGACTACACAATACTGCAAAGACTTTTACTAACCTTGGGGTGGCACACTCCCAGGAAGACACGCTCAGAGGAAGGCATACAAACACGGTTTTTGTGCAGTCATCCCTCTCTGACTGCTACAGGCTGAAATACCTGCAACATTTACTCATAAAGTCACAGTGACAACTGCCTCAGACTCAAATCCATGTGCTGGGACTAAAATGGAGCTCAGGGCATTGTTTATCAGCTATTTTAACTAGAGGTCAGTTCATCTAAAGAATGCTGTAATTTTCCACTGGTTTCTACAAGGATGGGAATTACTTTTTTTTCCACAGCACAGCCCTGCATCACTCTGTGATCCTGTGAGCATAATCCCTTGGCACTAAAGCCTCTTACTGACAATGCAGTAAACCTGCTCTGTAAGCATCAGAAAAGGGAAATAAAAGATGTTCCAAATTTGTATTTCACTAAATATGACACTGAAATCAATTAGCTGTTTCCAGATCAATAGGGGCTTCAGTCAATAAACCTCCTGTCAACATAATGTCTAGAAGACCTGTTGACAGTATTTGAAAGCTCCTGATTTAAAATCTCTGTTGGGGTTGTTATTAAAGCTGTTACACAGTTACTTATCTGTTTGCAGACACCRTTTGTGGGGGCAGCATGAAGTTCTTGACTGAAAGTTTTGGTTGTTGCACATAAAACTTAATTACGAGGTCCGAGACTTCTGTTCAGGATTTACAGGAGGAAAATAAAAGCTTCTGAAATTTTGCTTCAGCGGACAGATGCTGTTAAGGAGTGCCATTGTCTTCTATAGTTGGAGGCCGTGTCATTCCTGCAGTTCAAACCCTGAACTTCATCTTCATTTCATTAACCCAAAGCCAAATACTGCTGAAAATATTTGCAGAATTTGAAGAAGTTTCTTTCCAGAGTCAGCCAAGTAATTCTAGGAACCTGCTGTATCCTAAGGTCTTGATTCAGCAAGATAACTAAKCAGGAATTCATTTATTCAGCATTGAATTCATTGCCACATTGAAGTTCAGAAGCTATCAGAGAATTGAATTCCTGAAGGATTGAGGCACTGAGTTCCAAATCAGACAATGAGGACCAGTACAGAATCAGAAGGGAGCTCACAGGTTCATGTGGGCTGCTGAAGCCTCTGACCTTCCGGAAGGGCAAGAGGGAGAAGTTTCTGTGTGCCCTGAAAGCAGTGTYAGGCAGGACTAACACCTGCCTGCCCACCACAGAGGAATAAGCCCTCCAAACAGTGAGGCTTTTTTAGGAAGATGAATTTACACAGCTCAACTACTGCTGAACGTGCTTTGAAGTGCTTTGAGCAATACAGGCCCACGCTAGTGATGAGCTGCTGTTTGTTCTTTAAGATAAATCAATTCACATCCCTCCTGGCTTTACTTCAGGTATGTCCCAATCTCTGAGTCAGCAGGACCCTGGCGTGACCCATACCAGTAAGCCAGCATGTTGTGTCTGCTCTGCCTTCTGCCTAAGTGTACCACAGTTCCAGCAGAGTCTGTGTCTTTCTGCATCTCTCACAGCCTGGATGCGGGGCTGTTTTGAACGCTGTCATGGTGAAGAGCTTGATGAGCAACTGTTTACCTAGTGCTACTTTTGCATAGAATACATGTACTTGGCAGAGCCAAATGTTTCACATTAGGTTACAAATCAWATCAGTTCTCTTCCTTCTTGCCAGTGAGCAGCAGTTCCTGGAGTTTTCTGGTACAAATAAAACAGTATCATGCCACTTGGAAGTGCAGTATAGGATTGTCAGAAGGTGAGTATGCGCCCAAAGTCCATGCAGGTCAGCCCGGGTTACTGGGTTAGCTGGTCACTTATCATTGTCTAATATTGCAATATGACATGAGAAGGAAAAACAGGCAACTACTCAGGGATATGCTTCAACCCATCCCTGGCTTACAGGGATTTGTGGTACAGGAACATTTCAGGTCAGACATGCTGCCTGTGTAGTTAAGTCTTGGGTGTTTTTTTCCTGCTGATTTATCCATCCATTCTTTAACTCACCCACTCTTTTGGAGTGTGCACATCCTGGGCCAGAGTTTTATAAACTTTTAGTATTCTGTTTGTGGAGTCTCCCTTTCCCTTTTATTTTCAGCATCTACCTTCTTCGTTATTATTATTCATTTTGCTTTGAAAAACTTCTAATTTAGAATTTCAGGACAGTTTGTCAATTTTTTAGGYTGAGGTAGAAGAGTAACATGAGTGTGGAACATCACTGTGATTCTTTGATTATTTTCCTGCATTTACTTTTTAGCTGTACAGCCCTAAGCCATTGTCTATACAAATTTTTGATGCAATTTATTGAGATATTTCGAGGCTCTCCTATAAGACTTGGCATCTGAGAAATGGGATCTTTGATTACTTGTTCCTTTCTTGTGCTCTCTCATGCCTTTTAACTCTTGAGGCTTGCTGCCGTCATTGTAAGGAAAAGTTTATAAATGCAACTTTAGGACATCCCGGGCTTGGGAGAACCCAGTTCATCAGCTTAAAGCGCTGCATTAAMTTTAACTAATAAAATAATAATAATTCGTCCCTTGGGCGACATTCCTCCCTTCCGCGTTAAGAACATCGCGCTACGAGGCACCGCGGGCACGGGGAGGGGGTCAGGGCCGTGCCGGGTGCGGGAGCSGGCAGGTGGGTGCCGCACGGAGGGACAGGACAGCGGCTTCCCGCGGCGGGGCGCGGCCGGGGTGCGCGGCGCCGGCCCGGGCGGTGGCGGGCGGCGGGAGAGCGGTGCCGCGCGGGC